>JAMKCH010063841.1:0-131475 GCA_023653785.1 Ophioderma brevispina
ACTCGGTCCCGGCCCTGTGTCGCGCCGCATGCGTATCATAGCGGGTGTGGTCGGGCCATCACTATGTCCGCAGTACACCATTCCGGGGGCGTCACTTCCTTGCCGATGATCTGTCTCGCGGCAGGGACGACACCTGCTGAATGGATGCTGAACCGAGATGTCGTGCTGGATGATCTTCGAGGATTATATGTTCCGTCAATCGCCCTGTTCGCCTCGAACCTGAGTCACCAGCGCCCTCTGTACTGCAACTCCCTGACTCACGACCGGGGTGCGTACGCAGTCAACGCTCTGGCGATGGACCTCTGTCTGGTATCACGGCCTATCCCTTCCCATCCAATCCGATTCTACAACCCCCTGTAGTGTCGAAAATTGGGGCGGGATGCGTGCCCGTGTCCTCCTCCACGCTCGGTCTTCCTTTGGCCAAAACACCTTTGGTTTCGTCCAATGGTGGATCGCTTAGTGGCCCCGCCACTGCGTCTACCGATCCGTCCGGACCTAGTATCCTTTCCGGACGGAGGGAGCGCCATCCGTCGCTGGAGCACCTAGCGTTGACGGTGTGGCCAGTTATCTGCTACAGCGATGCCGAGATTCTGGCTTTACGCAGAGGGCTCTGGTGGGCCCCCTCCGCTCATATCAGCTGGAAGAATGAAGTCCACCATGGACGCTTACTCTAAGCTGCTTGGACCCTAACTTCCTCTGTGTGAGCGACGAGAGTTGTCTCCGACTCGGGCATATGTAGCCGAGATCGCTGACTTTGTCACCGCTTTGATAGCGGACTTGAAACGTCGACTTCAGAAACTACAACAAGTCCGCTATTCTAGCGATCCATAGAGGTTTTCGATGACGGATCAAGCATTAATGACGATGGCTCAATCCGTCTCCTTCTAGAGGGGATGTTTAATACCCGACCTCCGGCCAGGAAGAAGGTCCCACCCTGGGACCTTAATACTGCTTAGACTATTTAGTGAAGCCCCCGTTCGAACCAGTGGCTGAGGCGTCACTAAAACATGTCACCATTAAGACGGTCTTCCTTGTCCGCTCTCGCCTCTGGGAAACGATGCTCGGAGATTAAGAGTATCTCGATGTCAGCGTCAGAATTCTCTCGGAAAAATGGTCACATTGTTCTTAAGGCCGGATTTCGGCAAGACGATCCATCCTATTCCGACACTCAACAATTATCGTAGCCACCGCTTACCACCGAATTGCTGGTCACTTCTTCAGTGCAGTACCGATCCCTTGGTGTCCGTCGGGCCCTCGATACATAAACATAAAACTAGTCGCTCAGGTGCTCGAACACTCTTTGTTTCTTACACCCGCTCCCCCCCACGGGTCCCTCGCGGTCGAAAGCGACAATTGCTAGATGGATTAAGCGCTGTAATTAATGATGCCAACGCGGTGATAGGAGCTTCCCAAGCGCGAGCCCATTCTGTCCGTAACCGAATCACGTCGTCCTGGGCCTCTCACCGCGGATCAGCACTGCCGAAGTCGCGGATGCTATGTCGTGTAGGCTCCCACAAGACGTTCCGTCGTGTACTACAAAACTACAAACTCCCCAAGATGACGTGGCGGAGGGCACTCCTGCAGAAACAACTAATTTCAACTACACTATACATAAAAGTCTCCCTCCGGTTACCGACTATTACGCTCCGCCGAGTAGTCCGTTTTCGGTGACAGCTATTCCCTGATTCTTATGTTAATGCCTTTAGGCCCTTAACAAGATTGCTTTTATGTTTAGTGTCAGGTCTCTCGCCTTTGGCTTGCATTCTGTTGGCTGCGCTGATTATCAATGCTCCACTCCACCTCCGACTGAGTGTTCTAGTCTGGTGTTGATTGAAAATAATCATTCAACGGAGGTTAATGCATATATTTCAGTCAACATTGGTGTAAAGGAAATCAGTTCAGTGTAATGATTTATTCAAAAACACATTATGTTTTATAAATCATCTAACTGAAGCCTGATTTCCTTTCCAATGTTGACTTCCCGCTTCTGGGCCCGCCCCACAGCATGATATATACGCGCGTCCGTGTGGGTTTGAGCCAAAACGGAATTGAGGAAGAGCTAAGGTCGAAAGGGTGTGACCTGGGGTCACTGGTCGAGACCATTTCTCTTTTAGGGTTGTTATTATGGTAATTTGGGGCATTCCACTTCTCAGAAGGGAAATGCATATATTTCAGTCAACATTGGTGTAAAGGAAATCAGTTCAGTGTAATGATTTATTCAAAAACACATTATGTTTTATAAATCATCTAACTGAAGCCTGATTTCCTTTCCAATGTTGACTTCCCGCTTCTGGGCCCGCCCCACAGCATGATATATACGCGCGTCCGTGTGGGTTTGAGCCAAAACGGAATTGAGGAAGAGCTAAGGTCGAAAGGGTGTGACCTGGGGTCACTGGTCGAGACCATTTCTCTTTTAGGGTTGTTATTATGGTAATTTGGGGCATTCCACTTCTCAGAAGGGAAATGCATATATTTCAGTCAACATTGGTGTAAAGGAAATCAGTTCAGTGTAATGATTTATTCAAAAACACATTATGTTTTATAAATCATCTAACTGAAGCCTGATTTCCTTTCCAATGTTGACTTCCCGCTTCTGGGCCCGCCCCACAGCATGATATATACGCGCGTCCGTGTGGGTTTGAGCCAAAACGGAATTGAGGAAGAGCTAAGGTCGAAAGGGTGTGACCTGGGGTCACTGGTCGAGACCATTTCTCTTTTAGGGTTGTTATTATGGTAATTTGGGGCATTCCACTTCTCAGAAGGGAAATGCATATATTTCAGTCAACATTGGTGTAAAGGAAATCAGTTCAGTGTAATGATTTATTCAAAAACACATTATGTTTTATAAATCATCTAACTGAAGCCTGATTTCCTTTCCAATGTTGACTTCCCGCTTCTGGGCCCGCCCCACAGCATGATATATACGCGCGTCCGTGTGGGTTTGAGCCAAAACGGAATTGAGGAAGAGCTAAGGTCGAAAGGGTGTGACCTGGGGTCACTGGTCGAGACCATTTCTCTTTTAGGGTTGTTATTATGGTAATTTGGGGCATTCCACTTCTCAGAAGGGAAATGCATATATTTCAGTCAACATTGGTGTAAAGGAAATCAGTTCAGTGTAATGATTTATTCAAAAACACATTATGTTTTATAAATCATCTAACTGAAGCCTGATTTCCTTTCCAATGTTGACTTCCCGCTTCTGGGCCCGCCCCACAGCATGATATATACGCGCGTCCGTGTGGGTTTGAGCCAAAACGGAATTGAAACAACCTTATAATTTATTCTGTTGAGGTTGTTGAATTATAGTGGTCAGGAAGGTAGTAAGATAAACCTGGTCAGATAACGGAACACACACAAATTTTGTTCATACTGATTTTCATTTCATACATTAGGCCATGGGATCAAATTAAAGGAAATATTGTTAATTTTTATTACATATATAGACGAAGTAAAAACTTTTCCACCATAAATACTAATAAATATTATAGTTAACATTTATTGGGTTTGTCAATCGTAAAGGTTGCGTTGCACATCTTCAAAATTAATAAAATGTCCTTCAATTTCTTCCCCTGAATATCAGTGACCAGTACAATCATATTAACATTGACTCTAGGCTAATAATGGTGCTAGTAAATCTGCTTGGTATGCAAGGGACAAATTGCTTTAGATTCTTTTTTATCTGGAAGTTCAGAGCTATTGTTATTATTCATGCTGATATGCATAACCAAAGTCCATATCCAAGCATCTTTTTCCCTCTGATCCCATAGCCGACATGGTTGAATAGCATAAAATTTACTAACTTTTTATTTAGCATCCTTCTCATAGGTACAAGCACTGCCCACCAAATGTAACACACTGTATTGAAACTATAACCGTCAATTAATTTTCATTTCAGAAACCAGGCACTTTTGCAGCTGTGGACAGTACAGCGGAAATGATGCTAACACAAAGATACGAAGTCAGGGGCTTCCCTACAAGTGAGTTTTGATTTGAATGGAATTTTACAACTGAAAGGACTTGCATTGTAGATATGGTGTATCAGGAACTGCCTTGAATTGGCTTAAATCCTATTTTTCCAATCGTTCTCAATCTATTGTCATAAATAACTCTTTCAAAACCTCATGTGCCACTTGAAGGTGCACCTCAAGGCTCCGTGATTGGACCGTTATCATTTACATTATATACTGCACCACTTGAAGATCTCATTGAATCACACGGTTTTGTTTGTAGCATTTAGTTTTTGGTTAGAACTATTGATATAGCTGGTGAAACTCAAGTTTGTATGTTGTTCTGAAACAAGATTCTGACCATGCCATGATTACAATCTTGAAAGATGTATTAATGATATTAAAGCTTTTTGTGGTCAAATGCAAATGATTAAAATTGAATGAGACAAAACTGAAGTTATTCACGTCACATCCGTTCAGAAAAAACCGTCCCTTATACCATCTATTAAAATCGCCAATGCTGCAATACAACCTGTCAAGAGTGCACGCAACCTCGGTGTCATCTTGGAAAATGATCTTAGCATGGATATTTACATAAATAACATTTGTCCGCTCTGCTTCTTATGCTTTGTACAAGATAGGTCGCATAAGGAATTGCCTTGATCTAAAATCTACTGAAATCTTAGTTCACGCATTCATAACTTGTCGTCTTGGACCAATGCAATAGCCGTCTCTATGGCCTACCAGACTCACAAATAGCTAAACTACAGCGAATTCAAAACTCTGCCGGCCACGACAGACTGTTATCGTACTCGCTCTTGTGAACATATTACACCAGTTCTCAAAAAAATGCATTGGCTGCCAGTGGTATTTCGCATTAAGTACAAGCTATTAGTTTTAACTTATAAATGTATCATTGGATTGGCACCAATTTATCTTCAGGAACTCATACAGGAATACAAACCATCTCGTAATTTACGGTCATCTTCACAAATGAACCTTGTACCTACTTCTGTTTCAACTCTTTCATACGGTCATCGCTCATTCTCCAAAGCTTCATCTGAACTCTGGAACAAACTTCCTTTCCACATTAAAAATTGTCAGACTGTTGGTCAATTTAAGTCAAATCTAAAGACACATCTTTTCAACTTGCTTTTGATGATTAATTGTTTCATGTTTATTTTTGTATTTTGTGATTTAAGTATTTCTTGATATATGTACTGTTTGTCGTTGTTTGTATAGCGCTTTGAGACCTCGGTGTAAGGCGCTCTATAAGCACTGTTTTTTTATTATTATTATTATTACCGACAAAGCCTTTAAATTATAAGGGCAAAGAAATTGTCATATTATATATCTCTGATGTATCCTTCACCCTTTGATTAAATGTTTTTGGTCAAAGCACCAATGTTTTGATAAGTGTGATTATGGAATTTCTCCTCGCTCCCACCCACTGCGTAGAATGTGCAGGTGTATGCAATGGTGTCCGGCGGCTCATGGTGCGGAGAGTCATGTAAATGGTGGTCCTGTGTTTCAGACAAGTCATCCCTGAGCACGTAAAAATTGCAGACCTTATCGAAAAGAGCAGGGGATCATCCCGGGTCTGTTGCCTGCACTCACCCTAGGTTCCAGGGCAGTAGTAGTAGCCTATAGAATGTGCGTACAGTGATGGTAGTAGATTAGTTGTGATAAATGTAATGTTGTGAAATGGTGAATTTGTAAATAAAAATATGAAATTACACTGCTAAGCAGCGGTGCGCCTGAAAAAAGAGGCAGGAATTCCAAAATACCAATACCAATATGCTGCCCTCTAGTGGCAAAGGTCATGCTGTAATTTGAGAACTTACCAGTTTCCCCTACACAGCTGTTTGATAGTCTCATTTATTATAACAAAACCAAAATAAAACAAAAATACCAACGTCGACACAGTTTTGACAACTGATTTGGATTATTTATTTCTCTAACTACATTCTGTGTAAATTTTACACAATTTGATTGCGGGCAAATATGATTTTTCTTTAAAATCAAGTTTTACACTTCTTTCTATGGAAAATGGGCATATATAGGCGCTATAACATACAAATCACAACCTTTGTAGGCCTATATCGGGCACGGATCCAGGGAGGGGGCGCACGCCTCCCGGTAATTCTGCTAATTCTTGCAAAATCAGCCATTTTTAGCTATTTTGGACCAGTTACAGCCTTTTAGCCCCCCGGTAATTTTGACATTTTTCAAATCCTGGATCCGCCATTGTATATGGCAAGATTCCTGCAATGGAATTTTCTGATTTTGCAGAGGTAATAGCTCTTGCATGTCCCTACTTATATCAGTTGTAAAAATTTTGTCGCCACTGCTTAAAATTGTTCTCAAATAAAAGAGACAGTTTGCACGGGGTCAAACAGCTGTGCTGAATACACAGTAAATATTCCCTGAAGACATCACACCAATCAAAGTGCGCGGCATGCTTGTATCGCCAATTGCAACATTTTCATCAGACAGATGTCAACGATACGATCATAATCCAACTTTGCAACATTTTCCTGTTCATTTCAACATGAAGCCCTTGCTTATTTTTTGTTCCGTTAATATATTCCTCTATATTCCTGTATCATTAATTTCAAATGAAATGTTGCCGCAGCATAGTTTTCAGCACTTGTTTACATGCGGGTTCTAAATTTCAGCAGTTGACCCCGTTGATACGTATGCATACTTGCATTGGGGTGACGTCATCAGGGCATATTTAAATTGCATTCTGGGAAACTGGTAAGGCCTTAAAAATATGTTTGTTTGCCGTAACAGGAATTTTTTTAGAACTTCACACTGTTTTACTCTAAAAAGAATATAACATGCTACTATTTAAAGCTTTTTTCAATGACATATAGCAAAGATCTTTTAGTTTACTTGTGTGGTTGTTTATTGTCTTGTTTTGATGTTTTTTATCTTTTTATTAGTAAAAAAAAAGTTAAAATATTGTAAATGAAAATCATGGGTCGGTCTTCAGATTTAAATTTGCCAATTTGCATTTAAAAAACTTGAGTCGGCAAGGTTTTCCTAGGGTTGGTCGGGTTACGGCAAAAATTTTTTTATTGGCCTAAGTCCTCAATAGAGTAATAACAACATAACAGCATGGTTCTCACTAAAGATATTGTGTGTGTGAACTTTCCAGGCATACATTGTGGGCGTATTTGCAAGTATAACGCTACATTGGGGCGTAATTTGCATAGTGGGGGGTACCCCCACTATGAAGTGCTTTAAAACAGTCTAAAATGATATTGTGAGTGTAAAAAAATATTTTAAAAAACACTCCCTCAATGATTGTGTTTGTTTTTGTGTGTTGTGTGTTAAGTGCCCCTACCCCCCAGAGACACACACACTATTGCAATGACCCATACTCCCATAATGAATTATTATACTAATGGTCACACTCCCACAATACATCGTTACACATTTTTTCTACCCCCACAATGCACAACCATGAATACCCCCACAATGTAGCTGTTGTTGGTGTGTGTGTGTGTGTGTGTAAAATCGTAGTCTATTTCCCTTCCTTTTTCACCCTCCCTCCCTTCCCTCGCTATTTTTTGCTTCCTTCATCACCTTCTCCTGAAATTTCTTGATAATATGATTGTAAAATGCAATAGGGGGAACCTAATATTAACATTTGTAACTCTCTGATTCTTATTTTTCATCCATTTTTACATGTTACCTTCTACAATGATGGAAATTTGCAGTAAAATATTTCAAGTAAGTGTATTTCTTATTATAAATAAAGACCTTGATTAGATCTTAATGACTGGGTATTGCTTGTCTGTCGTGCATTGACTAAAAATCAATAAACTTTTGTTCAGTTGATGTGAATAATCGTAAACTGATGCAAAGAAGATAAGATGAAGCATTAGGGCTATTTATAAATTCAGTTTCAGTTTCAGTTTATTTTCCATTTACACATAAAAGAAGACATGGATTACAACAATGGAGGGCTGCCAAAAATGAGCCTAAGCTCGAACAAGTTTGGCCACCCAAATCATGAAAGAAAATAAAGAGCATTATTTATACAATTGTACATGTTTGTTGGAATGAATAAAGCTACTGTTGTTACTTTTGCCTTGTGTTTTTGTGTAGGGATGGCCAGGCTCAGAATGACTATTCTGGAGAGAGGACTACTGATGCCCTGGTGGCTTTCATGACTGAGTAAGTAGTTTTTGTCAGACCCACAGATTGTGCTCGTCTCTGTGTGACTTGCACATTTTTTCACAACTCATAGCTCAACCAATTACTTGGAGCATTATGCTCAAATCCGTCCAAATTTATATCAAACTCCGGTCATAGGTGCATCATAGAGACTTGCATATCACGGTAGAAGTAAAGGTCACATAAGGTCAAAGGTCATAAGAGGTCAACTTGTGCAGAGTGAGGGAAAAGTAGATCACAGAAGCAGGCAACACTAGTGGTTCAGAACTGCCTTGTTTGATAAGCATGGTGTGATAATGGCTAATAGCAACATGTGTCTAATTGTATCCAAATGCCAGGACATGATGCTCTGTATCAAGAAGTATTTTGATCTGAGTCATGCCATGCCAGCTCGACAAGGTGTGACAAGTAAAAAATGTGATGCCCTTGCTGAAAATAGTGTTGAATAAAAACAGCCAGTAGAATTGCCTAAACCTCGCTGATAGTTAAAAGGGTTTGCGTCAGAAATGTGTTCCATTTACTGGGCGTTTTTGCAATAAGGCAGCACATCCCTGTTGCATCTATGACTTTGAGTATCTCCCTGCTCACTGGCACCACATCCAACCTTGATGATCATACAACCTCAATGGTAAAAAATATTTTGGTTGCACATTTGAATGCCTCTTGAAAAGCACTAAAATTGGACAAAATACAATTATAGTAATAGACTTCTACTCATCTGTTCCTCTACACCCACGCCGCCACCTCCACACTGGGAAGGGGAGCGGACGAAGGCCCAGCAGCGTAAACATTTGGAAGCCGACGCTTGAGGAATTTACAACAGGCCAAGGTTATGTCTTGGACCTGTTTACCGCCGGGTTTCGCGCCAATGCAAGGCGGCCAAACCCAATTTTGTGGCCCGTCTGCAGAAGAAATTAAAGATGATATGATACCATTTAGCAGCCGTGGGATTGTACAGAAAATTCAGGTAAGACCTGGAGAAGGGGTCAAGCTTTTTGACCCATTTTTGCCAATAGTTCTTTTTATTTTAGGAGCAATTTTAAGTAGTGGGGAACAATTTTGACAACTGATATACGTGGGGCATGCAAGAGCCTATTTCACCTCGCCCAAAAAAACAGAACAATCCATATCAGGAATTTGCCAGGTAGGCCTATAAAGGTATTAGTTGTATTTTAACCAGGGAGCTAGTACACAGTTGTAACACATCCAAGTACGAAGGTTTGAGTGATAAATTATGTGGACAGATGACGAAACCAGTGAAACGTGATTATGAAGTGCGCAAGTGGTGCCTTAGGAGAGGGGACCAAAACAAAGTTTGTCGGGGTTCCAACCATTTGTAAATTTGATCCAATGTTGAAAAGCACACCATGTTAGTGTATAACCATAAGGATTCAGGAAAAGGTATAGTTTGTAATATGTAAACCCTAAAGTTTCAGAGTTTAGGCAAAAAACAGGCAAAAATCAATAAAAGGGTCATTTCAGTTGTACAGGGGTCAAATTTTCAAAAATTTCTCCGTTTGGATAAAAAATGGTGCAAATTATTGGTGGGAGCTCATAGGATAAAATTAAGAATAGTTTGAGTGCCTCAAATGCGCTTAAGGAAAGTAGGGGGGTAACAAGATTAATCCCCATTGAATGCAAGGACGTGACCTCTGTTCCCCCTACATCGGAAACTAAGCATTTAAGACAGTCCAAAAACTATCCTTATTTTAATTCTATCAAACTTAACACAAATTTGCACCATTTTTTATCCAAATCGGAGCGCATTTTAAAAATTGACCCCTGTACAACTGAAATTGACCCTTTTATTATTGATTTTGCTGTTTTAGCCTAAATCTGAAACGTTAGGCTACATATTACAAACTATACTTTTCTGAACTTATGGGTAACACTTAACATGGTGGGATTTTCAACATGATTGGGATCAATACAAATTTGACCCCTGTCAACTTTGTTTGGCCCCCCTCTTCTTAAGCACCACTTGCGGCATTTAAGACTCACGTTTCATGGGGGGTTTCGTCAGTGGTCAACAATTTAATCACTCAAACCTTTTGTACTTGAGATGTGTTTACAATTGTGCTATCTCCAGGGCATATGTTATAGCGACATCTATATATGGCCATTCTCCATGGAGAGACGTGTTAAACTAGATTTTTAAGAAAAACATATTTTACCTGCAATGAAATTATTAAAAGTTTTACAGTAAGTTATGGAATAAATAACCTATATTGTTTCAAAAGTGTGTCACCATTGATGTTTTTGTTTATTTTAAATTTTGTCATTATAATAGACTTTCAAACAGCTGTGGGGTGTGGCACTTATTAGATCATCATGCGGCAAGTCATCTATGGGTCCTAACTTATAAAACCCTAACCCTGACCGGGTCGTTTGCCGACCGACGCCCAAATGCAACGGATGTGCAATCTAGTTTTTTTTTTAACGGCCCAGATGCAACGATAGCCAAATTTTGCGTTTCATTGCATCTCGGCCGTTTTTCCCGGCACAGGAATAAGTAGCGTAAAGTCAATAACGGACCAGATGCAACAAAGAAAATCGCGTCATTTCCCGGTAGACGACTCAGATGCAACGAGGAACATCGCGCCATTTTCCGGGAAGACGGACCAGGTGCAACGAGGAACATCGCGCCATTTTCGGAAAAGTGTCCCAGATGCAACGAGGAACATCGCGTGCGAATGCATGAGATCGAGGGATAATAAATAATACATAAAAAATAATGGATGCGTACTGCACACTGATCTGAATGAAATTTGTAGCTTATAGTTCGTCAGTGTGCGTGGCGCTATTACGCTACGTCAATAGTCGGCGTGGCGCTATTACGCAACGTCATCTCCCGGATTACGTCATGAATGCGTTTCTGCATAATTAAAAATAGATATCGAAAATGGTGGCGCTACACCATCGAAATTGTCTATGGGATGTGTACACAGTTGCACCGCATGATTGCAAAAGCATTGCGCCTTCTGCGGGCAAAACCGTCCGAAATGCAGTGAACAGCATCGCATATTTCCCGGGATGACGTCCCAGGTTGCAACGAGAAGCATCGCATCATTTCCGGGAAGACGGCACAGATGCAACGAGGACATCGCGTATTTAGTCGTCTAAGACGGCCCCCCAGAGCAATGAGGTCCAATTGAGAGTCATTTGCGCCCGACAAAAAAATAGTTGTTGACGGGGGGGGTTACGAGATGCAACGAGAAAAATTTTCCGACCGGTACCAGTTTTTGTTGGCTCTCATGCATCTCGCCGCGGATAGGGTTAATAAAACCATTGAGGCAGCCATCACTGGGGAATATGAAATGAGTGCAGCAAGATAGCTGCCTTATGATATGCCATGCCTTTGCTCAATTTTCCCACAAACCTGGAATGGAGATTCAGAAGATCGTAGGTGAAACACCTGGAAAATGGCCACAAACTGGATATTTACATTCAAATGAGATGTCGCTGAACTGAATTCTGCAATTCGCCAAGCGGTGCTCTGCCAGCGGTTTGTTCTGCCAGTCCCCTTTTTGCGCTTCGCCTGCCCTAGGCAGAACGGCACATAGGGATCATTTGTCTACTGTAGTCTGTTGTCTGTGTTGTGAAAAAGGGTTAACATTTGTAATACTTTGATGGATTTTATTTAACCAAAATTTGGGTCACAGGTGCAACAAGACATCCCCATTGGTTGATTGAGGTCAAAGGTCACAGCTCACGTTAGGCAAGTGTTTAAGATAGGCTTGTAAAATGTAAAATTGACCTCATTTCAAAAGTTGAAGTGCAACCAAGATTGGTTTATGGAGAAGTTTACATGCAATCACTCATTGTTTAGAGGTCAAAGTCACATATCAAGGTCAAAGGTCATGCGAGGCCAATCATTCAAAAACTGGGATGGCAGGCGACACAAGCGGTACGGAGGACCGATGTATTTTTTTACACAAGGGTCAACGTCACCGTCCCAGTCAATTGGATTAACCACACAAGAGGTGAGATACGTGTTGAAAACAGCTCAGCCATGGTCCAACAAAGGCGTCTGTGTGATTGATAGAAAGACAAAGTTTAGTTAAAGGCACTATGAGTGATTTGACAAATCAGCAAATCCCCAAAAAATCATCAAAGTAGATTTTTGCATTTTGTCTTTAACAAGGATAGATATCTAACCATACCCTACAAGTGTAAGACCAAAAGCAAGCCTTAAATAAGGACCAAAATTGGATTTTTAGTCATTACTACGGACACTTACTCTGACAACGTTAATGGAATGGATAGAGATTCATATCATTGCATATGGTCTTTTCGTCCTTCTATCCAATTTTTCAGTTGGAAAAACTAACTTAAGAAAAATTTTGACAGAACTTATCTTCACTTGAAAAGGGGTTTCTGCAAATTTGAAATATTTTGACTCTTTGGGTGGATCACTGATAGTGCCTTAATAACTGTTGTAGTCTCTCATTTGATGCCAAAACGCATATATTGACAAAAAAACAAAACCGTGACATGTGCCTGATGTTAACTATTCTATTATGTGGGCTCTGGATGTCAATTTTCCCCCCATGATGCATTGGGAAAACATTGCCTCTCTAAGGCAAGCATGGGGTGGTTGCACCGTATTGCAAATAGCAAGAATTTAGAAAAGAAATTCAATGGCCATTCTTAAACAGCTGTGAAAATGTAAGCAATTTCATTGGCTGTTGCCCGGGTTCAATTCGATTAATTGAACCCAGGTAGTACGCTCTGCGTATTGAAGTTATTTTTAGGTTGAAGCGATCGCGTCATACCGCGTTGTGCTACTTTCGCGCGCGCCTGCCAACGTTGCGTATGATCGTTGCGTTCAACAGGTTGTTCGTTTGTTGTCACTGGGTGGTGGCAGTCCGTCCTTGTTGTATTTAAGCCGTAAAGTATAGCGAAATTGGGTTAAAGATGACCTTAAATGATAAAGCTGTTTAAGAATGAGAATAAAGGTATGATTTCGGGAATCGGTACTCTCTTTACGACGAATTGAACCCGGCGACACCATTATTTTTTCGTGGAAGAAATCGGCCTCCGGCCTCGTTCTTCCACTTAAAGGTGTTCCTCATTGCTCGGACGGCATATTTTAAGTTAATATACCAATCGAAAGCTTATGACTTCAGGATGCCAAAAATATCTTTTCAAAAAAAAATAATCGTGTAATGTAGCCGCTATAAACCAAAAACTAAGCCTATATTTCGTTGCGATTTTACGCCCAAAAAATACGCTCAAGCTTTCCTTCTCTGACCATGGCAATTCGTGTGACGTAGGCGATTGTGTAAGTCTTGTTGCGCAATGCATCTTCCAATGGAAAGGAACCCCAAATCGCTCCTCTTCTCCTGTGTTGATTTTCTCCAATATAGCGATAAATGTTGGTTGAATAGGTTCCTTAATCTCTGTAGATTGGTAATTATAATCCCCCCTCCCCGTCGTCATAAGTGTGCAAAAAACATTGGAAAAAATCGCTTTGAATTCCCATCACGATGAATCGTGAGTAGCAAGCAAGAGAGCTCAGAACAAAAGTGTTTTTACCGTAATGTGCGATTTTGACCAGCACTCATGCTCCTGGAGCATAGGTTGTGGCAACATTCCAGATCGGAGCTATTCATTATATTAAGCGCTTGAGCACATAGCAGTAACGAATCTCGCTACTTTTTCCTTTTAAATTTAATAAAATTGTCATATTTTTTCAGGCTTAGAGGCAGGAGTTAGAGGGAAAAAAATCTAGGTCCAAAAAAAAATAAGAAAATAATAGCTGGCCTTAAGGTTAGTGAGGGAGACCCTGCCCCTGAGCAGTGTTGTGGACAAAAACATCGCATGCTATCGCAAGACACGGCTCTCCATTGATTTACGTTACTCCCTCTTATGCTAACCGAATGGAATTGCATGAGGTATAGGCGCTATCCGGGGGAGTAACGGATTCTTCATCTGCTTTTCTCTCAGACCGGGGAAATAGTCCCACTAATTATGGTTAATTGAAAACCTTTTTATATTAACGAAATCGCTGTTGGCTTTGCTATTGGTTTTCCGGTAAGTCCTTGGCTCATGATGGCGTAACATGGCGGTAATTTCTTGAACTATAGCGACACTTTGTTCACCATAATAAATTGCAGCATCCACGAAGCAAGGAATTCAATTTTTAAAATGCCTACTGAACCGAATTCTCTGGTGACTGAGTGGGATATATACCCAAACAAAAAATCAAATCAACCAGATATTCAACAGACATTTATCTGTATCTTTATTGCTTTGTCATAATTCTGATTAGAGTGCGCAAAATTGAGAGAAATAAATGGGTAATATTTTTAAAAAAATAAGATTATGTGTTTCTGGGTTAAATTTGATTTTGTTTACTTGCATCGACGGTTTACACAATCGGTGCCTCACCACCCACCTCACCAGCGCCCAAGTCAATCATATTGACTTTCCGCTGAGTGATGTTGCTAGAAAGACAATTTTCATTTTTGGCTCTTGTAACCAAATCGTGATACATAAATATGACCACAGTTAACATAAATCTCTATACAATAAGTTTTCCATTGGTATATAGCTTTAATATATGCCATCCGAGCAAGAGGATCACTTTAAAATAATTTGGTATCGGCCTTGGGTTCAATTCCGTCGTAAAAGAGAGTACCGATTCCAAATCATACCTTTATTCTCTATTTAAAAACCTAAATAATAAATAAATCTATTAAAAAAAAAAATTTTAGTGTTTTTTTAATTGACGTGAAGTACCTCTTGCATTCCTTTTGAATTTTGCCTCATGATAAAGTATCCAAAAAAGTTAACCTTGACTTCTCTATTAGGTTTCTTTCTTTCCTTTCTCTTCTTTCTTCTTTCTTCCTCAAGAGTTATGCTCAAAATATGAGGTGAGGGGCTACCAACCTACCCGACCTTCAAACTCTTTTCAAAGAATGGGGAAATCCAGGAAGACTACCGGGAAGACCGGAAAAGGAGGATTTTGTGTCTTAATATGAAAAACAAGGAGTAGATTCAGCATCGGCAAAAAACAGAACAAAGATCACAACACACAGACCCCCTCTGATGATTGTGCCACACACCCCTCCCCCTCTTAAATAGTAGTTGTGACTCTTTACATATTTTTGTTACGTGGGTGGCTAGCATTATTGGTGATGGGTAAGGGAATTCTGGTTTGTCATTTTTTCTTTTTTGAGGGTGGGTGGTGTGTTGATATTTGATTTCATCATAGTGGTGTTTTGGTGCATTTTGGATTACAATATACTATTAATGTATGTTTCAACTTGAGGTGCTGCACATCATCGGTACAGCATTACAGTCGTGGGAAATTGACGCAAAATCATGTCCACTTCAAAAGCTTTGCTTGCTTTGTGTTTAACATTGATTTTAAGAAGTTATTTTGATGACAGTTTTTGAAGGTTCCCATTTGAAAGTATGTACTTAATTAAAACCTACGAGTGGATTTTTTTACCTTCCCCAAGAGCAGCTGTTCACATAAACTTAAGGGATAAAAGCATGGTGCTGCCCAGATGTGAACCAGTGACCTTTGTGTTTCTAGGTTGCTGTTCCCATCCACTGGGCATATAAGCGAGGTTATTAGATCTAATAAGTAAATGCATTGGTATTAGGTTCAAGGTTGTTTCTTGCTTTTCTGATAGGAGGCATTTCTTTTAAAAGAAAGTGTACTGCATATCTTGTTTTCATACTTCTGTAATTTTTTATTTTTCTTATAAGAAAAGCCCAAGAACAAAACCATTTCAACAAAAAAATGTGATTTAAAATAAACATCTTTGTGTTTGACAAATTAATATTTGTTGCAATCCAGAAATTTGCAACTGCATTGCCACCAACACATCAATTTCTAGGCATATTGTATTCAGAAAAATAATTTTTAAAAAATAAACTCATTTTGCATTTTGGGTTACCTACTAGAACCAACATTTTTAGCTAAATACCTATGAATTTAATTATTTCCATATCAATCATGTGATGTGAAGAATGGCAACATAGTATTCAGTGTCAAGGTCAGAAGTACAATAGCTGCCATTTGGCAAATTTCCAACAAACAATACTATCAAGTCTTTTGTCAGTGGCTCTTGAAATGGTTCTTCAAGCGACACTATCGCCTGAAGAACCATTTCAAGAGCCACTTAAGTAAAGATAGAGAGTTATCCCAATACATGGCAGCACACAGATGTATCACATGGCAGCTATTGCACTTAGGACCTTCTTGTACTCATACAACATTTTTTCTTAAGCCTTTATGTCTGCCAGCTGCTCTGGGAATGGTACATGAATATGACGCTCATGAGGGAAAATGGTGCAAAAATAATGACTTGTGACTGGAGACTGGTGGGCCACTATTTTGCCCTAGATATTTTATATAATGCATAGTAAAGAATAGATCCTCTTCTAGCTCTAACTTACTAACAGTGTTAGTTTTATGTGTTTAGTAAACAACATTTTGTTCTTGAACTGAAGATGAAAAATCTCATGGTTGTGGCATCATTCAGTAATTCTGTTTACATTGAAGCAGTTTTAAAAATCGTAACATTTTTAACTGAGCTCTGTAATGAATGTTTCATTAAATAACAACTGAAGTCTCTGCGGGGTATTCAAGCCCTTTTGTATTTTACTGCTCTGCAAATGTACATCACCTATACTTCAGTATAGTTACAGGGTGAGTTAAAAAACAACATGGAACCCATTGGTGCCACCATCTTCAGCTGCAATATTGATTAGGCTGAAAATATTGATAACATGAAGCTGGCTTGATGATAAACAACTGCTCAATGTAAATAGTGTATTATGTTATTTTATTGAGGTTGCATGATGGGCAGTGTGCTTTAAAAATTGCTACCAGTTGTGTGGTTGTGTTTGTCAATATTCCTCGGTTCAATCAGTCCTTTCGCGACTTCGCTGATTGGGACATTCATCGTGAACAAGTATTAAATCATCACATAATTCCGAGATCTGCTTGTGTTGATATACCAGAGGGTTTCGTAGTTTGTTTACTCACCTTGTTTTCATACTATCATCACCTTACTCTAAGTGCCTATTCAATGTCTTCCACTTCTTCTAACAGCAATAATTATGGTGGGAGATGTATACTCCATGTGGGCTGATGCTTTGTTGTTTTCCCTTTTCTGAAGCTGTAAGCAATAGGGTCCAATTTTTAACACACAGCTTCCTTTTGGTTTGGGCATGTTTGCATATAAGCAGCTTTTATTTTTAGACATTTTATGACAACATGGCATGATTCCTGTACGTATATGCTGAATGTTTATTTTAAGAGCCAGTTTGATTTATTAGCTGCCAGTGTGTATAGAAATGAGATAAAAAATGAAAAAAAACTGCCATTAATTGTGCAATTCTATTCTTCTTTAAACAATGGATCAGTGTAAAATAAAAACCAAGTTTTTGAAAATTTATCGGTTTGAATATCATGCATTAAGCCAAGTTTTCTAACTTAAGGTTTCAGTATTATGCTTAAGCCAATTTTGAAACTTCAAGGGACTTCCGAAGAGGAAAAAATTATGAAGGTTCATAGTAAAAATATGGGTGGTGTTGGACCAACCAGAAGTTTTGAGCATCAGAGGTTATTGGGTTTTAGGAGTAAAATGATGTTTATGTTTCATCAGTTAGGTGTGACTTGCCTGTCCAGCCCAGGGCTAATTACATAATTCATTGCATATTGGCAGCAAACATTGCTTCACACCAACACATTGCTTATGTATATATGTGTTAGTCTATTACCCTGGCAACCCAGTCCGATCAATATCTCGATAAAGGTCTACTATAGAGTACAATGCCTACATGACATTTCAAAATATACATTAGCAATTTGTGTATACGAGGTTGTAATGTCTGTATGTTTCAAAAAGATGCCAAACACTCAATGAATGGGCAGGCCAGTCAACTTAAAATGATGACATAACATCAATTACTCCTACAACCCGATGTCCTCTGAAGGGGAAGAGGAAATATTCTTCTTCCTCCTTTCAGGTTTGGTCCAATATACCATATCTACCATGAACCTTCTTAATATTTTTCCTTTGGAGTCCCTCTTAGGTTTTTACCATTATGGGTTATGTAATGCTAGATTTAAATTTAAGGTTTCAGTATTATGCATTAAGCCAAGTTTTGAAACATAGGTTTTTAGTATATGGGTTAAGATATCATCAATGTATCTTTATACAGGGGGTGTTACCTGATATATAGAATGTTTGAAGCACATACAAGTTACCCAATGCACCTTATTTCATAAAGTCTGCTGAATTTGTCAGGGTCACTAATGACACCAGGGTCACACATGGCCTCACAGGGACTGCAACAAAAGCAGATTAGAATCTACAGCTTTATAATGATTTCTCTCCCCAATTTTCCTTATTTCTTTTAGACATACTGCCAATAAATTAAAATTTTGCCACTATTTTTTCTACTTGATTTTAGACTATTTGCACTAATGAATCTGGTGTGATACTTTGGTGCAGCGTTTCATATTTTGTGGTGCATGGTGAAATACGGGTTGCACTTTTATGCTGCAATTTCAAAATTTCGTCATTGCCAACCTGTAGTTGAATTAAACTTTGATTGGAAATGGGCTCTTGTTATCGACTGTTCCTTGCGCATTTTCAGATAACAATGCTGCCCTATTCACCACTGCATGCATCAGTGCATTTGTCCAGGGATATTTACTGCTTTCACTGCAGCTGAGAGATGGAGTGAAAGCAGTGAATAGTCTTGTTAAAGATTCTTATACCTATGTTCCCTGGGCATTGTTGAGGTAAAAATACCACCCTATTCACCAATGTGTGCATCAGTACATTTGTCCAAGGCCATTCAATGCTTTCACAGCAGCTGTGAATGTAATGTAACAGAGCTTGTCCTTGGAGATAATGCCACTCAACAAAGTTAAGGGAACATATTCTTAAGGAATTAAATCTTGTCAACAATAGATAAATATTTTATGTCTGAGAATACAAAACCCTCTTTTTCTTGACTTTCTAAAATAAGTAATTTCTACTGTATCTTCAAGATAATTAAACAGAGAGTAAACTCTTGTGCACCTTTCTGAAGCACTTGGAAAAAAAGTACCGTAAAACGACAGTGTGACAAGCAAAATAATGAATAGCTGCACTCTGGAACGAATGTCAAACTTATGCTCCAGGAGCATAAGTGGTGGTCTTAGGATCTTATTGGCACTGATGTAATAAGTCTACTCTGGGTTTAATGCAATAATGTGCAAGAGTCTAAACACTGACGACAACTATTTATATCTTGTTTGATATTGAAACGTTTCTGTTGTTTTTGTATTGATTTCTTTTTTAGCACTGTTGTTTCATACACATGGGATTTGAAAGCAATACTTTATTATTATGCTATAACAAGAATTCTTCATACTTGTACAATTAGGTTTGTAGTTAGCAGATTTACATAACAGGAAGTGTGATTTATAGAAATCTCAGTTTTGTAAGGAGGGAATCTATAAAAGGGTAAAAATGAATGGGCACTGGGCAAATTTTACTTATTAGTCCTTTGTTTCATAGCCCAGTAGGATAGAAAAGTACAACAACTGGGCATTGGTAATTTTATTTTTCACCAAATTTTGATTTTTGATTTGATCTATTGGACAATATCCTGGATAACCCAAGAAAGCCTTTTCTTGAAGCTTTTTTTCCCATAGGGTCCATTTTCCGGAATGGAATTGCAACAGCCAGGGGTAATCACTTAACTCTTCTTGAAATTGACTGTGATGTTGCATGTACAGGTATGGCTCTCTGTACATGGGACCAACAGCTTAGCATCCCTTCCCAAGGACAGTGCATTATCACAGAACAGTTGCCCAAGTTCAACTGAACCATGGGGAAGAGCAATTTCTAATGTTAATCAATAGCTCGTATCTAGATTAAATACAGAATTAAGAACCTGATCAAATCTCAGTGAGTGACCCAGCTGGGAATAGAATCAGGGATCTCCGCAGCTCTGAAGGCTAATACCCTAACCAGTGGACCACACTCTGCCAGTGTTGCTCAGTCATCTTTCAGGGGGTTCTCACATTTGGAGGTAGTATGAGTATGTGCTGCCCATAAGACCCTCATTTTCAAGCTCTTTTTCAGTTCCCATGACCCCCATTTCAGGATCATTTTAGTTCCAGAGACCCTACTTTTCATGTCCAAAGCCAGATTCTACCAAATTTTCTTTGAAACACCTCAAAAAGTAGCTGGAAATTAAGGGAAATCACAGCTTATTTTCTGAAGTTTTCTGAAACCTAGTTCCGGAGAGTCCATTTTTTGGGGCCTCAAATCTGCTCCGGATCCTCAATTTTTTTAAATCCAGGCGACACATACTTACCCAAAATAAAGTTGAATACCCTCCCGGGAGTCATCTTGGTATAAGATTAATTCAAGTCACTGACACAATTTTTGAGTTCAAACAACCCTCTCTTTTCATATAAAAGAGCATGCCTTGAAGTTTTATATCAATATGATTCTAGTGGCATGGCATAGCTTGGGGTTTTTAGGTTGTTCACAGGTTTGATCAGCCTATAAAGCTAAGTAGACTGAGCAGGATTACCAGTGGGCTGATTGGGGGCATACTTCATCGGCAGATGTTGGCAGATGCTAGCCTTTGCCACATGCTTTGTGTGCCAAGTGCATAAACGTGCGTGGAATGAAAAGCATGTTTGAAAGGCTAGAATTGACTGCTCTTTGCTGATGAAGTTTGAACCTTTTTTTTTTTTTTTTTTTTGTTGGTATTAATTATCAAGCATCTGGGTTAATATATTTTACCACTTTGCCGCATTAAGCCTGACATTGCAGTAAGTTAACACTCTTGGGTACTTGTATTTAAAATATTGGGCTATCTTGGAAAAAATTGACAAATGCAAAAAAATCACCTTTATATTAATCCTTCAGTTTTGAGAATAGTCTTATTGAACTCCTTGACCCAGAAAACACACATTTTGACACCAAAATCATCTTCCTAGGTTATATAATAAGAAATAACGGTTTCTTTGACGAGATGTCGGCCATCTTGAAAAAATAGCCGTGTATATAAATTTCCATGACTCAGACAATTCTGGCAATTGTATATTGAACCTCTTGACCCAGACAACATACATTCCGACACTAAGTCACCATAGTAGTGCTATTACCTTTAAAATGGCGGTCATTTTGCAAAATGCTGGTTTATGCAAATTGCCATCACTTTTATTTTTGTCATCACGTTTTCATGAAGTACACAACCCAATGATCGATTTTAGCTATGATTGCAAATGTTATTATTCCGGCACTGGTTGGTAGAAATCTAAGGCCCTTTTTCACCTGATGCTGCAGCACTATTGGGGTTTTTAGGTTGTTCATAGGTTTGATCAGCCTAAAAAGCTAAGTAGACTGAGCAGGATTACCAGTGGGCTGATTGGGGGCATACTTCATCGGCAGATGTTGGCAGATGCTAGCCTTTGCCACATGCTTTGTGTGCCAAGTGCATAAACGTGCGTGGAATGAAAAGCATGTTTGAAAGGCTAGAATTGACTGCTCTTTGCTGATGAAGTTTGAACCTGCCATTAGGTACTACATGCATGTGCAAGTCTTGCTCAGTCATCTTTCAGGGGGTTCTCACATTTGGAGGTAGTATGAGTATGTGCTGCCCATAAGACCCTCATTTTCAAGCTCTTTTTCAGTTCCCATGACCCCCATTTCAGGATCATTTTAGTTCCAGAGACCCTACTTTTCATGTCCAAAGCCAGATTCTACCAAATTTTCTTTGAAACACCTCAAAAAGTAGCTGGAAATTAAGGGAAATCACAGCTTATTTTCTGAAGTTTTCTGAAACCTAGTTCCGGAGAGTCCATTTTTTGGGGCCTCAAATCTGCTCCGGATCCTCAATTTTTTTAAATCCAGGCGACACATACTTACCCAAAATAAAGTTGAATACCCTCCCGGGAGTCATCTTGGTATAAGATTAATTCAAGTCACTGACACAATTTTTTGAGTTCAAACAACCCTCTCTTTTCATATAAAAGAGCATGCCTTGAAGTTTTATATCAATATGATTCTAGTGGCATGGCATAGCTTGGGGTTTTTAGGTTGTTCACATTGATCAAGCCTATAAAGCTAAGTACGACTGAGCAGGATTACCAGTGGGCTGATTGGGGGCATACTTCATCGGCAATGTTGGCAGATGCTAGCCTGTGCCACTGGCTTTGTGGTGCCAAGGGCATAAACGTGCGTGGAATGAAAAGCATGTTTGAAAGGCTCGAATTGACTGCTCTTTGCTGATGAGTTTAACCCGCCATTAGGCACTACATGCATTGTGCACGTCTTTCACACAAAATTTGTTGAGTGGTGCTGTTAATTGTGCAGAGCTGCAAAGCATGTGGTAATCTTATGACTTTTCATAGGCAAGCGTGAACATAGCTTGCATTGTATTCTTTGTTTCCGTTGCAAGTTAACTAACTGCATTTAGTAAACCACAACCAATAGGGTTTCAAGTTGAAAAGAATCAAAGTGGGGACTTTACCCCATGGAATATTGTATGAACCTAGTCTAGTTCAAAGTCTTCATTAAGGGATTAAATGCCTGGCAGAATAAAGCTCTATAATACCTCATTGAAGTCTTGACACTAGACTAGTTCTGTGCAATATTACACGGAGGAACCACCTAAAGCTGCCGAATGTCTCACTGGTTTTGCTGCTTGAACAATGTTTTTTCATCGTTACATTGTAAATTATAGCTAACCGTTAGTCTGTGAAAGATCCAAAAAACAACACTTTGTATCCTTCATTGATGATATGCTTTGGCCCATCTTTGCTGATCTTTTTTCAGTACACTTGGAATTTTATCACTTGTACAAAAGTAATTTTATCAAATGAATAGTGAACTGTCTCAGATTCATGATATTTATACACAATACTCTATGCATTCTTCTTATAATATGTGAATTTTTTATATATACATATCAATGTGACATGGGTGAATCATGTAAGATGAACATTTGTAAAGCTAAATTTTCTTGTACATGTGCAAAAGAGAACTTTCTACCGTCAGGCAAAATACTTGGAAAAATGACCCTGTTTGTAATGTCTCTGAACCCGGTGACGAGTCATCTTTGAATATAACAGAGAAGGCTGAAAATAAATACCTTGATATTTTGAGCATATATTTAGGTTATTGACAATTGAAGGTCATGTGTAATACCTATCTAGCAAAGATGAGGCAAATTTGTAGCCTGTATTTAATAAGAAATTAGTATCGACTTTCCCAGTTTCGTAGTTGAAGTTATATTTTGGTGAGCCATGTGCACCCAACTGTTTATTATACACAATAATAGCTTGGTGTGATCTAGTTGTACATTTCCTTTTTCTTGATGCTTATCGAGGGCTAACATAATTTGTGTGTGTTGGTTGAATATCATTCAACTCTTGGAAAACTACTTGAATGTGATTTTGTGAGTATTGATGTCTTAGTCCAGTGGCTCTACCATAAATGGCCATGGTTCAATGAAATAAGAGCAAAAACAGTCACAAAGGGCCTGTTGAATGAAATGTTTAGGATGTGGAGTTCACATGCACAATCTGGAAATCTCCAAATATGTTAAAAGAGATTTCCAGATTGCAGAAGTTAAGAAAATCTGGAATTTGATGTGGCGCCCCCTTTGTCAAATAAATTAAAGGTTTGGAAGCTTGGCTTTTGAATCAAGAATTAAAGGCTTCCTATGGATATAAAGAATAAAATTACAGTCAATGCATGTTTTGCTACAAAAGACAGCCTGATAATGCATGGGTTGAAACTTATGTTGAGTTGTGAATGGTTGCTGAAGAGTGCACCATTTAATAGTGTAATGTAACTGACAACAAGCTGTGATAGTGAGAGTAACTGGTGTACTAACCATTTACTAGTGTAATGTAAGGGTAACCGGCTGAGAGTAATAGTGTAAAGTCACCTATATGACTACAGTACGTCATGTACTTAGAAAATAAAGGTATGATTTTGGAACCTCCGGTACTCTCTTTACACACAATTTAAACAAGTGCGATACCATTTATTTAAGTGGAAGAATGAGGCTGAGGCTGGAGGCCGAATTCTTCCATGCAAAAATAATGGTGTCGCTGGTTTCAATTTGTTGTAAAGAGAGTACCGGTTCCCAAAATCATTCCTTTATTCCCATTCTTAAACAGCTTTATCATTCAAGGTCATCTTTAACCCAATTTTGCAATACTTTATGGCTTAAATACAAGAAAGGACTGCCACCACCCAGTTACAACAATCGAACAACCTGTTGAACGCAGGCGCGCGCGAACGTAGCAAACGCGGTAGGACGCGAGTGCTTCAACCTAAAAATAACAAATATGCAGCGCATACTACCTGGGTTCAATTGTCGAATTGAACCCGGGCATCAGCCAATGAAATTGCTTACATTTTCACAGCTGTTTAAGAATGTTATGTAAAGGACAAGGACTAGTAGCAAGAGCTAGCTGGCTTAGTTATCTGAAGTCAATCAGTAACCAGTTTTACTGTATACATCATCTGTATATCAGCTTATAGTTATGTTCTGGACCAGAAGGTGTATTGAGTCAGTCCCACAATGCACCCGTTTTGGGAAATTACACAGCAATAAGGTCATGTGATCCCACAAAAATTCCTATTCTTAACACATAAAAACCCTGACTTCTACACTCATTTTAGCCCACAAAGCATTAGTACCTAGGGAATTTTTAGCATGATCATGAAATGTCTTGTGATTCTTAAACTTTTTGGATACTTTTTATCCCTAAGTACTAACATGTGTTAAGTACAGTATAGGCACATTGCAATGCATTATGGTATTGATTCAATACACCCTCTGGTTCTGGACTAAATGGGCAGAATTTATTTGGCTTTTTAGTGCAAAATAAACCCATTTTCGGCTATTAGAGGTCCTTCCACCCCGGGGTCCCCCTCAAAAAGCCAGGTCTGGATACACCGATGCTTTTGTTGATCCGTGCGTGAAAGTATTCCCTCCTGTAGTCAGTTGCACCAGCATTGTACCTCTTGGCCCTATGCTATTTTCTTACATGTTAGCCAAGTAAATATGTAGTTCTGATAAAAGTTTAGCCATGTGCAGTGATTGATATCAGTTCAATTTTGAGCAAGATACCGTTGCTATTCACCCATTTCACAGCCCCATAATGCATTGTAAACATTTTACTGGTTTCCAACCAGCCTGGATTTGTGTGATGGGGAGAGAGCCTGCTGGGAAGCCCTTGTCTTCACAAGAGTTTCTCTTCCTGTTACTGCGAGTCCAGGCTGGTTGGAACTCAGCGAGGGACACATTGCATTTGGGGGATTGTGAGAACGGGTGAATTAGTCAAGCCCAGTTATGCTCAGTAACAGCAGATTGACAGATTAGGTGGAATGCCAGAGGATGTGTTAACCGGGAATTTCCGTAACCTGACCCATCTGACACACTTTATTTTCTGTCACATTTATGAATTTGGAAACCTTAACGTAATAAAACCCTATGCTTTATTCCGTGAAGGGTTTCCAAATTCATAAGTGTGTAAGAAAAAAGCGTGTCAGATGAGTCAGGTTACGGAAACTCCCGTGTTAACCTAATCTCATGATGCATTGTTATTTAGGATTTGTACTGTGATGAGGTCTTGTGACTCCATCCAGTACCTCTTCCCAACACACAAAACCCTCACTTTTTATACTCTTTTTAGCATGGAAAAAATGTCAGTATTTAGGGTATTTTGGACAGGATCTTCAAAGGTTGTATGATTCTTAGAATTCTTAAGCACATCTTATCCATAAGTACCGAAATGTGTAAAGTACAGCGAAGTATAGGTGCATTGCTTTGCATTATGGGACTAATACATACAACCCTCAGTTCATACATGGAAAAGACACTTTGGTCAACCCCCCTCCCCATAATGCATCTCGTGAGGTGCTCATTTTCATCCGGGAACTTGTACCAGAATGATCGCGTTTACAAAAAAATTCTGTTGTGAAATTGGTTTGTTTGCATCGGTGAACAGTGCCCAAAACTGCAGTATAAAGTGCATTTTCACGTGAAATTGATCTTACAGAAATGAAGAAGAATATCATAGGAATAAAAAAAAACATTCAAAGCAGTCATGTTGTATTTACAGCAAAGTTTTAAAACAATGTCACAAGATGTCCATTATGTATATTACACTCTGAATCATGTTTTCAGCCTACTTGAGGGTGGTACAAGTTCCTAGATGAAATGCATAATGGGAAGTTGATCAAATCATCTATTGGTTGCCTAATTAGTCAAATTCAGAGGGATGAATTCAATATTCTGCCACACATCCTTCAACTTGCAGTTTATTCCATTGAGGCTGCAAAATCTTTCCAAATTCAGATTGTGGCTGGTACCCCAATAAGTGTATGCCTATCTAGCTGGAAGTGTGAAAATAAATATATTTTAATACAGCCAGAGAGACTAAATTTGGGAAACTGGTTTGATGATATAAAAATTTATTAATATCATGATTTTTCGTAAACATAGACGTACAAAATGTTAACATAATTATATTGCAATGCCAAAATTTAGGGTTGGAAGTAAGTTTTTAGTCCAACGGTTGATAGGGTTATAGATAGCAATAGATGTGGGCTATATTAGTACATTCAAGCAATCATTCAATGGTAACTTAGTCTTTTTGTTATATTTTTCTATTTAAGAAAATTTCAGTTGAACTGGAAACTTTTTGAATTATTAATGGTGTTAATTTGTACACAGTGTGTTCAATAAACGCTATGATGAATGGACGGATAAAGGGTAATTTAAAGTTCCTTTGTTGTGTAGTTATTTAAGGAGAATTTTGTGATCTTTACTCCTCGGGGGAATTTTTACACATGTTGTACATGTGCTTACTCTTAGTTGTATTTTAGTGGTCTCTGAAAGAAGTTACAAAGTTTTCAAGCAATTCTTCACACTTAAAGGCCGACCCAGAGATTTCTGATTTTTTTTTAATATATTAATTAAATATAGTCAACTAGAACTAAAGATAGTCACCTAAAATGCTCAATTCCAGAGTTTGAGATGAATCAGATTTTTTCGTTTTGATACAATAAACATTTATGTGTAGTATAACAAAATCCACGATCCAGAAGGAATTTTAAAACAAAGATGTGATTTTCTATATGAAGGACTTGGATTGAGCCTAGCTATTTCACACAGTGATTAGTATATGGGCAAGCATTATGTACATGTAAAAAACACAATTGTTTGAAAATTGAGTGCCCTCATCAAGATTTCTCTGAGTTGGCCTTTATAAGTAGTGATTTTACCTTGATCAGCACCAAATTGGCAAAAACTACCAAAGGAATTTGTAATACATGTGTATACATATGGCTGAATTCATCCCCTCTATTTTTGGCAGAGTTCAGGGCGCCGGGCGCCGCATAGATCTCTAAGAATGACGGTACAAGGCGTCGGGAGCCGTGTAGACCTAGCTTTGTGGGTGACCAGCGGACGCAGTGTCCCGCCGAAAAATGTGGCGCCCCCTCTATTGAGAAATCCTGGATCTGCCCCTGGCAGCTACTGCAGAGTACATATTGAGCTAGTAGCAATACAGTAGCTGCAAGATAGGGCTTCCAAAGTACTAACAGTAATGTGTCTCCTCTACAGTACCTACCCTAATATGCTCCACAAAAAACTTATTGCGGCCGATTAGGGGAAAGAATATGGATATGGTGTGGACAGAACCGGAGCAGACACGCAGCTTCTTCATATCTACCTCACAGTTACTACACCGCCATCTTGAGAGTAGACAAAATGAGGGCACTATACACTAGTTCTCTGTTTAGCAATTGTTTTATATTTGAGGAAAATCATTTTGAAATTCAAATCGAGAATCAGCAATAACCCCATAACACCCGCACAATAAGCATGGGATCGCTTTGTATGTGAAGCAAGGCATACAAGTGAGATCAAACCCTGCACTCTTCAGGGAATTTGCCCATCCAGTGGATAAATTGGAATAGCAACTCCCTTCCAGCAGTTTAGCGGAGCTGAGCTACTTCATCAGCAGAGATTTCATACAGCGTGGGGATACATTGACAAAAATGGTGAAGCGGCTCTTGAATGGATTGAAGTCCAAGACTGCTGTTCGATAGTAAGGACCCACCTACTTTCTACTCAAGCAGCCATGGGACATGGACCTCTCCCGACCTGTCAGCAGTCACCAGCGACATCAGATCCCGCTGCTCCAGAACGGTCCTCCCTAGATTCCCTAGACCAGGTCCTTGCCCTATCTTGGTTACCAGTGACATCAAGGTCATGATCTCCAGCCTCTACAGAAAGAGATGGAATTTCAGGAAAGCCAAGCTACCAGACCCGGCTTCATCTAACATCAACAATACATATTCTGAATTCTGCTCTGTGCTACATCAAGTGGGTAAACAATCCATTCCAAGAGGCAGAAGGAATCTTTACACACCCTGTTGGGACAAGGAATGTGACGAGTTGTACAAATTGTATTGTGATACCAACTGCAATATTGAGAGAATAGAAAAAGGCAACCAGCTACTGGAGCTGCTTGGACAAAAGAGCTGTCCCAGATGGGAGGAGATATCCAATATCAACTTTATCCACTCAAGCTGTAAGGCCTGGAACACCATCAAAAAGCTCACCCGCTAAGCATTGTCCCGTCTCTGCAAATTCCATTGCTTCAGTGCTTGTCAACAATGGAAAGAGGCAAGACCACACTCCACATGCAAAAGACCATACCCATGCTGTTAATGAAGATATTTTCTTCATTTATGAACAGTTTCTACAAACCTCTCGACTGTCAAGCCCCATGCCCCAACCATTGGGAAAGCTCCTGGTAACGACAACATCCATACAGAATTCTTGAAGAATATGGCACCTGAAGCTGTGCGATGGCTCCAACTCTTCCTCTCTACTTGCTTAGGATCGTCCAACTATTCCCACAAGATGGACGACTTCAAAGGTCATTGCAATCCTGAAGCCCAAGAAACCAGCAAATGAGCCCATGAGTTACAGACATATCTCACTGCTATCTCACATCTATATGCTGCTTGAGAGACTGATACTCGTTAGGATCAATGATACGGTCAAGGCAAACCTACTCCACACCCAAGCTGGATTTGGAAGAGGTAAATCAACAACTGATCAGATTGCAAGACTAGTTAATGACATCAAGACAGCCTTCCAGAAGAAGCAGAAGTTTGGAGCAGTCTTCATAGATCTAACTGCGTGCGCATGATACAGAGTGGCATCGAGGTCTCTACATCAAGCTACTCAAAATCTCAAGCTTGTCAAGTCCATAATGTTGCTCATTCAAGACAGATCTAAGATCTTTCGTCCTGGAGATATCAACTGAGCAATGCAGTAGAAAGTGCAAATTTTGGAGCGGTGTCCCACAAGGTTCTGTCCTGGCACCCATTTTTTTCTTGAAAACTTGAAACTCGGCAAACACAGGACCGTCAGCTCTGTTTTTTCACCTTGCAAATCAATGCGCAAAAGGAGAACTTAAGATCACTCTAGATGGAGATAAACTGTCACACGACCCAACACCAAAGTACCTTGGCGTCATAATGGACCGCAGCCTTACTTTCAATCAACATACCAAGGCAATCACTACCAAGATGAAGTCTCTTGTCAATCTCCTCAGAAGACTCACAGGAACTGGAGGGGTGCATCTTTTGACACTTTACATGCGTCAATTGTTGCTTTGGCATGCTCAACTGCTGAATACGCCGGTATGGAGTCGCAGTGTACACTCGGAAAAGATTGAGGTCGTTCTGAATGATGCAATGAGAGTTGTTAGTGGTTGCCTTTTGGCGACGCCTGTAGAATATCTTCCAATTCTCTCTGGCATAGCTCCTGCAAACGTTAGGAGGAAATTTCAGATGATCAAGCTCGCCGAGAAGTGTGAAGCACCTGGTAGCCTATTCTCCCACCAACACCCTTTGAGGATCAGAAAATAAATTGGAATTACTTTGCTACCCAATATATGACACTATAGTCGCAGTATCCCGATCGATCATCCTGGATCAATGACAGATGGTCTCTGAGCAATGGTCATTTTCTACCATGAACCTAAAGCATTTTGTGGACAGCCCATCTAGCAAGCCCAAAGGCTGTGACCTTGTTAGGAAAGCATGGGTCAACCTCAGAACTGGCATTGGCTTAAACACTTCACAAGATCGGTGTGCAACTTTCACCAAATAGATGACTGTGAGGTATGCGAGTCCCCAAGACGAATTCCAAGCCTAATCAACCTGGATGATGAAACTATCAGCTGGTTAAAGAAGGATCACCCACTGTGATTTTGGACTTAAACGAACGGACGAATAATGTCATATCAAAACAACACTCAATGGCTTGCCAAAGGCAAGTCTGGTTGTGTAAAGCAGCTGTCCGGATAATTCACATGAGAATGTCACCAAAACCATCTGTAATGCTATGTAGAATTCAGTCCACAAAAGGTGATCAAGACCTTTCAAAATTGGTGGAATGAAAGCTGTGACAAGGCTCTGAAGAATAAAGACAGCGTGAGACGATGGAAATCTTGTGAAACACCCGGGGCTCGCTATAGTTACAAAGCCAGAAACGAGTACACATCTATTTTCATTAAAGCTGCTTCCACTCACACGATAAGTCAGACAGAAAAATGAGCGCCAGACTGTGATCCAAGTCATGGTGGTGGTCAGCTCGCCGTCTGAAGGGCAAAGGTGACAAGTCTGAGATTCCAGTTCTTAAATCTGATAACTCTACATGCCTTCAACTGAGAAGAAAGCGTGAATGCATTAATTTTCTTCAGTGAAAGGTCTGCCATCACATTTGCTGAAAATGACAAGTCGTTTGCCCCTAGCTTTCTTCAAAGAACTACCTCAAAATGTGGAAAATGGTATTCTGGTCAAAGAATTTTAAAGAAACGACTTTTGAAGCTAGAGAGCAAAACCTCTGAATCAGACGGCATCCCAGACATTATTCTCAGAAATGCTGCCTCAGAATTTGCGAACCTACTGGCACTGCTGTTCCAACTCTGCTTTTGAAAGAGCCGCACGTTAGTGATGTGAAAAGAAGCTGACAGGCTCGTAGCCAGGAATTTATTTTGTTTGGGGGGGGGGGGGATTTGCCAGAAGTGGACCTTTCGCGTGGGGGCAAAGATTTGTGAATGTACTGACACGTGTATTGTACCGACAAACCATTTTTTCGGCTCGCTTCGCTCGCCGGTTGCCCCCATTTGCCCCCGTCGTCGACAAAATAGGAAGGGGGGGGGGGCGAACGGGACGACAGCGGCCCAGACAAGTATACAGTATTATTGACCAGTGGTTATTCCTATATTCATATTCCTGCACCACACCCTTTAACACCGCTTTTAGGCACGCGGCAACAGTTCATCACTTCAGCACGAGATGACTGACCTCTGCCATTGATGGTGGTGGGGGGGGGGGTGGGAGAAAAAAGAAAAAAGAAAAAAAAAAAAATATCGGCGTGTCGCATCCCTTGCTACGGGGCCCTGGAGCTTATGTCCTTCCTTGTTACAAAAAGGTGACAAGCATTCCCCAGTAATTAAGGTAATGAAGCGACTGATTTATGAAGCTATTTGTGGCACTTGATACACCATCCATTGGTACAAACCGATAATTCGGCTTAGACTTGCCTTCTACACCGTACTCATTTACATATACGTTTCCGTGATCCTACCAATGAATAGAGAGGAAGCAGAATTGTCTTATATACATTAGTAAAGCTTTTGACTGATGGTTATCCAGCCTTCTGGTGTGGCTCTCTGCCATGAGATTCTCAAATAGGTTTTTGAAATGAACGACCGTTCCTCAGCGTCACCCTTGAACGGAAAAGTCACCAGCATGGAACTGATCAATGCGTGCCACAGATTCCTGATCCCCATCCTTTTTATATTCATTGACGACACAAACAAAATTCCTGAATGTATCCATTCTCTATGCAGAGATGTTAAACTCATGATCTTCATAAAGTCCAAAACCGAGTAACAGCTAGCTGCTTTGCTTCTCTCACTAAAGCAAAGATCTTTAGTTAGATTGAGAGTTTGGGCAACATCATGGAATGTTACTATATGGTGTTTCCCAAAATGCAAACCTGTGCCAATGTCAAACAAGGAAGAAACTTTGATTTGACGATTACTTTGATTTGCTTGCATCCGTCCATCGCAAGGGAACCTGCGTAGGTCTCCTCTGTGAGAACTAGAATACTTTGACTGTCATCGCATATACTGTATTGTGAAACTATTGTTAATCAACCATGTGCTATTAACCATGACCCAAACTACTAACCCTACTTCTTTTTATATTGTTATGCTTCTTCTCCTTGGATGACTATTGACACTTCTCTGCGAATGTTCCAAAGGTATCATTTTGGGGTCATTCTTGAAATATACACAAAATGATGCTGAGTTTACAGGAATAGATCCGCTTTCGCAAAAGTTGCCCAGAACCATCTTCGATATGTTGATCGTGTAAGGATTTTCCATACTTTGGATTTTAAATGACATTCAGGTGTCACCTAGATTGTTGGCTAATACAAAGTGATGCTGCTTTAAAAGTTGTCAGAATAATTCTTGACAATGTGGATGCTTTGAAGATATCCAAGAATTTTGAGGGTCCAATACAATATGTTGATAAGGAATCGCGAAAGTTAAAAAACTCCTCCATTCATTTCGTCTCAACCATATTTTTTTATAATGATTTTTTAATATTTGTTATTGTATTAGTGTGTTTTTGTTTTGTTTTTGCAACGACACTAATGTATTCCTACAACAAGCGCACCAAAAACACAAACCCGTACATATTAAAGAAAACTGGTAAATATGGTTTATCACAATTTCGTTCTCATAGTTTTCGGTGCTTTTTTGTGTTAGCTCGCATATGCAATTTTCAAATCTCATGTCATGCCGATTTCTCTCTTCACAGTTGTTGAAGAGATACTCCTCCTAAGCTTTGATGAACTCACTCCTTATTATGAGGAACCAGCTACATTCAAATCCCGTCCCAAACACATTTGCTGCTTTCCATCTGCGCAAACCGGTGCAGCCAAACTTCAGCTTAAAAGATACCTGGTCTTGGAACACCCTGGATCACTGTGCTAACACTGTCTACCGAGAGTTACCTGGACCGCACTCTCTCTTATAAGACCCCCATCAAAGACGGAAGAGTAAGTATGTTCACGAGGCAATAACAGCCTTAAAAAACTCACTGCAAACAAGATGTGATGCTCGCCACAATACCTAAGATCGACGGCACTTCCCTGTGCTACTCATTGCAGAGTATGCCTGCCTGTATGGAAAGTCAATCCATGCTAAGAAGCTTGATTCAGCGTTAAATGCCTCCTGCTGCTATCACAGTATGCCTCCATCCAACATCAACGGAAAACCAAGCAGGAATTGCTCCAACCAGGCATCCGCGATAGGCGTGCGAGCATTAAGATCGTAGCTGCTAAGTAATAATATGAAGCACCCTGTGTCTGTACAGATACCTGCTGCCAAACCGCCTTAAATCTAGAGCGTTTCTTGAGCAAAGTCCCACCTCTTGAAACAGTTCGAAGGAGCTTAAGAGAGTCCCCTTGTGGAAAGACTTGCCACCACCAGTATATCGCATTGGTATTGAACCTGGAGGCATTACCAACTGAGCTGACTCCTCATGACTTGCAGGGGCGATACCTCAACCGATTGAGCACCAGAATTGGCCGATCTAAGGTTTCTTTGCCGAAGTGGGGCTACCTGAAGCAGATCAGGACACTACCTGTCGTTGTGGAACAGCACTACAGACATGAATAGTCTTTGGTCTGCCCACTTGCTGGAGCAACACATGCCAGACAAGGACCTTGCGGATTCAGTGAAGCAAGCAGCCAGACGTTGTACCCATCTGTGGCTGGATCATATTTGAGAACCACTGTTTTTGAACACGATAAGAATATGTCATGCCGATGCGTTCCATCTATCCCTAAACGTATTTAAAATGCTTTTTGTCGCGTATTACGTGGTAGATTTTAATGAAAGTTGTACACATAGGGAACATTAAGTACATTAAGGACATTTTTGTTAAGTGCCATCTAAGATCAACTGACGTCGGCGTAAAAATGCTTAACCCCTGAGGTCTATCGGCCAATTTCATTGGTTGTACATTGGGTTTATATATGATGAACTTAGCCAATCAGAGACATGGTAAGAAAGCTTAAAAGGTCTGTACAGATATTTAGAAGGCCTATTTTGATTGGTTACTCAACTTATGTTATGCTAATTCATGTAATGAGCCAATTAGAGATACCGTAAAAAGGCTGTAGATCTCACAGGGTTAAACTGTTTCTTGCATAGAAATGGATTTTTTCACCAAAGTTGCTCGGGAAAAAAACGAGGTTGGTTCATATCGGGTGCACGTTTAGGATTAGAAGTCAAAGGTCGGTTGAAGTCATTGTTGAAACATGCTTGATCGTCTGAAAGTTCCTCCTAAGGTTTGCAGGAGCTGTGTCAGACAGAATGGGAAGATATTCTACAGGCGTCGCCAAACATGCCAAAAGGCAACCACTAACAAGTCTCATTGCTTCATTCAGAACGACATCAATCTTGTGTGAGTGTACACTACGACTCCATACTGGTACAGCGTATTCAGCAGTTGGGCAATGTTAGGAGCGTCCGTATCATGGATACACGCGGCCCGGATCAGCTTACTCTGTTGAATAAATCCTGACAACACCACAAGCCATTAACAATGACTTGTGGATACGCTAAGAAGAAGCAGTTGAGTATGCCAAAGCAACAGTTGATGTATGTAAAGTGTCGAAAGATGCGCCCCATCCAGTTCCTGCGTTCTGAGGAGATTGACACGAGAGGGCGTCTTGGCAGCGACTGCCTTGTGTTGATTTGAAAGTAAGGCTGCGGTCCATTATGACGCCAAGGTACTTCGGTGTTGGGTCGTGTGACAACTTATCTCCATCTAGAGTGATGTTAAGTTCTCTTTTTGCGCATCGATTTGCAAGGTGACAAACAGAGCTGACGGTCTTGAATTTGCTTAGTTTCAAGTGCCAGCGGTGGAAGAATTGGCTTACAGTGATTAAGTCTTTCTGCAACATTTTTTCTAAGGCTTGAAAGGAATCAGCAGCTATTCCAAGTGCCGTATCGTCTACGTAGGAGTACTGCGAACAATCTCCCTTTGGCATATCTGAGACGTAAATGTTGAAAAGATTGGGTGCCAGGACAGAACCTTGTGGAACGCCGTTATAAAGTTTGCGCTTTCTGCTGCATTGCCCATTTCATGTCTCCAGGACGAAAGATCTGTCTTGGATGAGTAGCATTATGAACTTGACAAGCTTGACATCAAGGAGGATTTTGAGTAGCCTGAGGTAGAGACCTTGATGCCAGACTGTATCATACGCAGCTGTCTCGATGTCATTAACATAAATGTTGATTTACCTCTTTGAAATTCAGCTTGGGTGTGGGGTAGATTTGCCTCGACTGTATCATTGATCCTACCGAGTATCAGTCTCTCAAGCAGCATATAGATGTGAGATAGCAGTGTACACTTGGGCTCATTTGCTGCTTTCTTGGGCTTCAGGATTGCAATGACCTTTGAAGTCGTCCATCTTGAGGGAATAGTGTACGATCCCAAGCAGGTAGAGAGGAAGAGTTGAATGAGCCATCGCACAGCTTCAGGTGCAATATTCTTCAACAATTCTGTATGGATGTTGTCGTTGCCAGGAGCTTTCCCATTCTTGAGAACTCCACTTGCTTCGGTGATCTCATCATAGGTGAATGGTTGGGACATGGGGCTTGACGGTGGAGAATTTTGTAGAAGCTGTTTAATGTCTTCATTAACAGCACGAGCATGGACTTTCGCCTGTGGAGTGTGGTCTTACCACTTTCCATTGTTGACAAGTACCGAAGGGATGGAATTTGCAGAGACAGTACATTGCTTTGCTGGTTAGCTATGCCCAGCGAGCTTGTTAATGGTGTTCCAGGCCTTACGGCATGAGTGGGTAAAGTTGATATTGGATATATCCTCCAATCTGGCACGTCTCTTTTGGCAAAGCAGCTCCATTAGCTGGTTGCCTATTTCTATTCTCTCAATATCGCAGTTGGCATCACGATACAATTTGTGCAACTCGTCGCATTTCTTGTCCCATCAGGGGTGTAAGACTTTCTTCTTCTGTCTCTTGGAATGGAATGTTTAGCTGAAGTCGGGTCTGTCAGCTTGGACAGTTCACCATTGAGTTGTTTGAACTTGGGTCGGTTGGCTTTCCTGAAATTCCATCTCAATCTGTAGAGGCTGGAGATCGTGACTTTGATGTCAGTGGTGACCAAGATAGGGCTAGGGAATCTAGGGAGGACCATTCTGGAGCAGCGGGATCGGATGTCGCTGGTTACTGTTGACGGGTCGGGACAGGTCAGGTTAAGATCTATCGGTAATGGCAAAAGATAGCTTTACACGGGTATAGATGCTAGTAGAGTACATCGGGTTTTTTGTTTGTTAGGCCAAATGAAGTAATGCCGTTTTCTTTGATGTATACAACTTTTGGTTACGTGCAGACAGTGGCGTTAGTGCGTTTTCCAGTCATGGTGCCAGTCGTCGCAGTAATAAATCACGAGCGTGCGTCTTAAGGCGGCATATTTCACGTTTGTCATATGTGCGTATTAAGCGTCGACCTTACTGCCGCGATGAACAGGTTTAAACCATAAAGCGCGCTGACTTCATTTCATACTTATAGCCGGACGAAGTATATAGTTCCGGATGTTTCAAGATATTAGGAGAGCCTTTGGAGGATGTGTATTGACTTCCGCAAAATCAATTGTTCAACTATCGTGTCCTAGGACCGAAACATATTTCATTGTACACTTTTCCACAGTAGTCACGTTTCTACATATACGTAATGCTCTCTCATAAAAAATAAGAGATTTTTTGCATAAAATATGTCATTAAGATTTAAATATTTTACGGACAATTTAGATCCCCTACGAAAGGTATTTCAAGGTATGCTCTTTCTATTAAACATTGAAAATGTCCTAATCTAAGTTTCATAGAGTGGCGTTTGTACATATAAAATCTTTTAGAATTTAGGTCATTGAAAATGTCCTAAATTCAGTCCCAGATTCGCGTTTATACATTTAGAATTCGCCTTTTTTTCTACAGTGCTGAATATCACCTAAATTTACTGAAAATTGCAGAAATTTTAATACAACTGTAAAGTGTTGAAAAAACGGAGATGTTGGCATCCTAAAGGTCTAAAGGAGAAAAGGAATCCATATGTTGCACGATATAAAAATCAGATTAGAAATGTACCGTTGCAATGATATATACATGGACACCTACCATTGTCTATTTGTACAAGAGCATTTTGTTTGTGTGATAGCACTCAAGTTCACAAAGTTATCGTATAAGGGTACTTTCTATCTCTCTCACTCTCGCCCTCTACTCTATCTGTCTCTTCCTTTTTCCTCCTTTCTCTTTCGTTTTCTCCTCTTCCTTTCTCTTTTTCTTGCTCCCTTTCTCTTTCTTGCTCTTTTTCTTTCTCGTTCTCTCTTTCTTGCTCTCTTTCCCTTTTTCTCCTCTTTGTTCTCTTTCCCGTTTTCTCCTTTTTGCTCTCTTTCTTACTCCTTTTTCTGTTGTATTTCATTCTCTTTCGTTCTTCCTCATTCTCTTTCTTTCTTCCCTTCCCTATCGGTTCCCTTGCTCTGCAACCCGTGTACCGCATTTCATCAGTTCGTTGTACAAATTCTAGAAAATGAGCATTTAGCCTTTGCGAGGCAAATCTAAGATGTACATCAAGTGAATGTAAAAAAACAATTTACTTCATTGGCACACGTGCAAGTACGTATATATATAGTGCAAGTCCTTTATGTTTGGGGTTTTCGTTGAGACATCAATATCATGGGTATTTCCTCGGCTCAATGACTTTGTCATAGTGATATCTTCGCCCTGGTGTAAGTCATTCACAATTTGTGGACTTGATATTAACATGATTATAGCAACAAAACCACACGATTTATATCTCATTGGATATACGATGCCAGGTGAAAACAAACAATTTGGTTCGCCTGGGGCCGGCTCGGCGAGTGAGAGCAGTTTGATACGATGAACATGATGAAGCGCTCGACAGAAAGTCGGCACGCACGCGACAGACTCGCGACTCTATTGCTGCAAGTGGTTCGGTCAGAAAGCTGGAGCAATTGGATGTATGTGGATTAATAACATTGAACTCCACGTGTACGATTAATAATTTTCCGACGAGTCTTAATAAAATTAAACTTTAAAAATCACTTCGTAAAACAGCGTTCTGGTGTCAATACTTGAAAACATCTCAAAAGCAAACGGTAAGTACCTTCATAATTATAATAGCTTATTTTTATTTGTTTTTTATCAATATAATCCAAATTTGAAAGTAAAATTTAGTAAAATATTACTGAGATTTTTCTAGGGTTTGTTACAGCAGGCTAAGCGCGCGCGTTACAATCATAAAGAATGCTGATGCCGCTGAGATAAGACTAATATAGCCTTCAAATGTTAAATTTTCATTTACCCTGGGCTGCGACTTTTTAATCTTGAATGCTGTCTATCCTCCATCTTAAAATGTTCTTTATTCAAGAAAGTGTTACAAAATATTAAAATATTTTGTACAAGTGCCGATTCCAGAAAGTGCACATTCAGCCTTTTTCATGATCAGAAAAATATTTAGAATTCCGCGAAAATATAACTTCATAATACAAAAGGCAATAAGCATATTTATTTTAGATTCTCAGACTATATTTTTGTAAGAGGCTGAAACTGCATGGGTACTCTCTAAATGTAAAATAGTGAAAGTCATGCTGCTCTTAATGCTCTTAAAGAGCTGTCTAATTTAGAGTGAACAATTATCTCGAAAAGAACTCTAATCGAGTGATTTTTTCACTCTAAATTCAGATAACTCTTGGAGAGTGGCTTTCACTCTTGTACATTTAGAGTATCGTATTTATATCATCAATTAAGTACACTGTAAAAATGGTGTCTTGGCGTCATATGGACGACATGTCTCTGGCAATAGACGTGTCTTCAACAACAGAAATAAAAGTAACGAAGACACCATCTAAGAGACATACACACGTCTTCTTCAAAGTGTCTTGCATAAAACATGACTTGTGAACTTGTGTCTTGTGAAGAGATGTGACATTTGAACACGTCTTGCTTAAAGCATGACTTTTATGTCTAAATGGACACGTCTCAAAACTGGCTTCACATGGAGTTTTTTCCCCAAGACATCATTTTACAGTGTACTTAACAAATTTAAAAGCAACCCTTTCCATACAAGTCACATCGTGAAATTGGAAAAACGAAAGGAATATCGCTGTATTAATTTCAATATCAATTGTATTATATATTGTTTATTTAATTAGGTTCTAAATTTTACCACCTATTAAGCAAACAGGCCGAGGAGGGAGGTGGGGAGTTGAAATGGTTCCCCATAGGGCGAACAAAATGGACCCTGTATGACACCAATATGGCGCTTTCTTGTTCCAATTGCTCAGTGTAGCGCGCAAAAATTATGATATTTTACCTTACAAATTTAAATGACAAAGGTACTTATTCAAATACATTTAAGTTCGGGACGAGACCGCAGTTGTTCGATTCGGTATTTCAAGCAAGGGGACACCTTGCCTGTCCTTATCCCACCAGACCTTTGTAAAATATTTACCAAAAAAGATAAAATCCATGTATGCCTATCATAGAGAAATCCCTTTTCAGTATTTCATAGATTGGACTCCTCACATTTTTATATTGTAATTGTTTTTATGTTTTATTTGATCTGTGGTGTACTTGAATAGGTTTTGCTAATATAATGCCTAATGGTTAGCTTGGCCTAGATTGAAAACACCCACCCACATACCTATACCCCCCCCCCCCCCCACACACACCATAAACCAGACGAAAATTAACTATTTTTTCTTGAAGAAATTCCAACTGTGTACTAGTGGTAACTGATTTAGTGAACATGGTGTTGAATAAAAATGAAGAACATGAGTAATGAAACAACCCAAAAATCAATAAGTGATATATGAAATTGCCTATACGGATCGGCGTACACTGACCCAATTTTGTACCTAAGGTGATATAGTTCCCTTAAAACAGTGTTTTAGTTTTTATGAAACCCAACAAAAAGAAACCATAACAACATGGAAACAGTTAGATACAATCACTTTCCAATGTTTCATTTTGAAACAATTACATCATTCTGCAAAGTATGAAAATCCTTAAATACACAACAAGAAAAATAAATCATTTATGTATGACTCAAGTTCTAGAAATACATTTTAAGGATATCCAAACCTTTCTCTACACCGCCGATCCTTCATCACTCGAGGCTCAGACAATTGGGGTCAATAACATTTTGTCGCGTGCGAGCTATCATTTTTGAATTAAAACCATATTTAATTTTTTACTATTTAGTTATTCTAAAATAATTGAAGTCTGATATTTTCAACAAAATAACAATTTCGACATCAATTTAATCGTTTGAATATAGGCCAATTCAATCTCTCCGAGGCACGTTCAGAGAATTTGCAATTTCATGATCAGCTGCAGAGATTTTATTCTCGTGAATACAAAATGATACATATAGTGACATATTTTTGTTCCTACATATTTCTTTGTTTCTACACGTATACTAAAAACACACACATGACACACACATACTTAGATTTACAAGAGCTACACACACTAATCTAGAACTTACACTATGGTAGAAATGAGTACGAAAGTGAAATTTTAATATAGGTCTAATTGTGTAAAAAGAGTTTTTAATTAAAAGTTGGCTTATAAGAGTGGATAAATGTGCTCGATTTTTCGTTGAGAATCATCGTGATGCATTAAAACAGATACGGTAGCTGGAAAATAAATATACATTATAAAATTACTTCAAGACCGCTAACACAGCGAATTAATCATAGGTAATTTTTTAATTTTAGGTCAGCTAAAGGTAGTCTCGGTTATTTGGTAAATCAGAAAATCTAAAAACAAAAAATCATCAAAATCAGATTTTTGATAGTAATAAGTATAGATCCGGGGAATATGCTAACATACCCTGCAAGTGGTAAGACAAAGGATAAAAGTGGCTTTTTATCAATGTGTGCATCTTCTGTCCGCACGGACAGTTAGTTAAAAATTTTGTTTTTGTTTTTCCCTTTTTACTTGTTTGTCCATTAAACCTTCGAAACGTTTCGGTAGGTGTTCTACAACCAATCAAGTGCGAATTTAGAGAAATTTGTATCCTGAGAAAATCTTGTCCTGTGCCTTGCAGGACAGAAATGACAAAATTGCGAATTTCTTAAAGACCGATAGAATTTGCACATTAAAATTAGGCGCGCATGCATTACTCTAGGGCTAGCGGTTCAGATGATACAAAACACTCACCTTTTTTAGGTAAGTCAGGGGCGAGGTTGTGGATCACGAAATCCCCCTTTAAGCTATATCTCTGCATATTTCAAACATTACATAGAATTTTTTGCTTGGATCACCGAGAGTGGCTTTAAAGGAATTCTGCGCCATGAAACAATATTTAGACAAATATCCAGTCATTTTCTAATATTTGATAACAATTCTGAAGTGTGGGGTTGCACAGTTTCTAGGAAAAACAGGGTACAAGCGAACACAGTCTTAATCCACCTGGCATAGGCATATTGCTTTCTCACGATCAATACCAATGGTATGCTAATCCAAGATAGCACTGGCAGTGTGCTATCGAAATATGTGCCAAAAGATATACAATCTCTGTAATCAAGAGAAATGACTTTACAATAATGAGGGACGCATCATTACATTCCAAAGGGGTATTTTTGGGGGATTGTCACGGAAATCTGACCAAAAATTCAAAAAAAAAAAAAAAAAAAATGACCAATCTCGCATTGAAAACAAAATGGTGAACGACCTCGTATGTCATCTGTAGGCAGAGGAAGATATCACTTACAAACGTGAAAAGAAAACAATTTGGCAGATTGAAGGCTAACAAAAACTTTGTCACTACCCAAACAACTGTAGGCCCTACCCCTTTGACCCTGTTAACATCTGATGTTGCGTCAGTCCCTATGATTTGTTGTTCTACTATAACCTGCCAAAGAATGACAGGTGCAGAACTCGCATTCTTGAACACATGCCAACATTCCAGAAACAGGTGTGTTAACCATACGCACAGGAACATTTTTGAAAGACCTCTCTGTGCATTTAAATGGAGCACTTTCTGTTTGCTTCAAAAGGTAGTGGGGAACGTAACCCCGATCTTATCGTGTCAACAGATGTGTTAAAAATAACACTCATTTGTTGTAGGAGAAAACTCCATCTACATTCTGAGATAAATGTTGGAATTTACTCAACTCTTTTTATATGGGCCAGCACCTTATTGAAAATATATCGTGACCACAGTGACTCCGTGCACTCCTACACTGTAAAAAACTGGATTAAATGTGGATGACCCGATTTAAGTATATAAAGTTATAAGGTTTTCATCTTAATAGAATGGCTTTCACCCCAAAACCTCATCTGTAAAGTTTTGCGCCGATATTTCAACCTGTTTTGATGTAAGAGCTATTTTGTAATCCCCATAGAGTACCTTGTAAAGTTAATGTCGACCAGAATGAGGCACATTTTCGTTCATAACATCCAAACCAAACATCCTTTAGCCCTAAGATTTCACAGGGTAAATGAGAAAAATAGAAAAAATGACCACTTCCGGTAAAATCTGGTGTTCTGGGGACGAGGCTATTAGCGATCGGACCATGGCGCTTTAACTTTAACACCATGGGTGTCAATAGGGGAGCGCAGCAACTGGTGTTAGATATCACCATGTTAGTGTTATATTAACGTCAATTTTGGTGTTACAATATCATATAACACTGCTTGTGTTAATTTTACACCACATGCCGGTGTTTATTATATTTTTAACACTGCCGGTGCCAAATTGACACTACTGGTGCTAATTTAACACCTTGCTAGAATCAATACGGGACCGCAGCCTCTCGTGTTAATTAACACCAAGCTTTGGTGTCAGCATTTATATTTGTAACGTCTGACATCTTGGTAGAATTTTTTTGATTTTGTTATTGTTTGCTTCTATTGTAACTGCTTACCTCTAATATTTCATAAGCAGATCACCAAAATGTATAATTAAAATTGTGCAGCAACTAACACCGACAAGCTTGACTCCGACTTGGTGTTACAATTTTAACACCACAGTTTTTGCAGTGTAAATGGTTATCGTTTATGATGTAATAGATTTTGAGATTCTTTGTAGTCATATCTACTCAGTCATCTTGGTCTTACAATAACTATTTTCCAATCATAAATAGGAACACGCCCATGTTGTCAATATTTGCTTATCACAAGTTTATCTTCATTTTCAAATTCTCTAAAATTTTCTTTGCGACCACCGCTTTTTCCTCTGAGCATCGCTCACGCGCACTAATTCCGTGTAATATCTGAATATTTCAACTCAGTATCACAGGCAGTGTTAGGTTACGCACAGAAATGATCAAATATGGAAACTTATTTATTGGTAATCTCCTCTGTGTAACTCAACCAGTTTATAAGCTAAACTGTGCTAGACCAAAGAATCATTAAAATTCATGTTTAAGTGTTCTAACAATTTAAAAACGTCACCACATAGACCATAGACATTACATTCGTCGCATGCTTTTGGTTAACTGTCTTCAAAAATTTTATCCGCACGTCAACGAAAAAGAAAATGTGCTACCACTGTTTTATCAGCAACTGCGTTTCAAAATCTGGTGCAGCTTTTAAACCCCTCTATCATTATACTTCAAACAAACCCAAATACATTTCATCTCGAGTTTCGCTTCACGTAATACGATACCGTTATAATGGGTATAGACAACGTGACGTCACGACCGTTACTCATTCCGATGAGTGAAAACTTGGCTAATTTGTTAGATATGAGTTGATGTATGTATGAAAGGGGAAAAGTTGTCCTATGTGTCCTCTTTCTGTGTAGGAAAAAATATCAGTTCATTAGGCATGCAGACTCGTCATATGTTTACTTTTAATTTCAAAGAAAACAAGATAAATGTGCATGTTCAGTTGTCAAATGTTATGTACTCTTGAAGGGAAAATGCACGGGTCTTCTGCTGTTTGCATGGTTTGGATAGAAGAAGCTAAATTTTAGTTCTGTACAATTATCGAATGCTTGGAACGCAAAACAACTATAGATGATTTTTTTTAAATTTTTATTTATTTATTTATTTTGGGACAATTATGATCAAATTTGACATTTTCTAGTTGTGACACGTTAATAATAATATTTTAATGGTAAAATGACAAGATCAAAGAGTGAATATTTACTTATTATCTTTTAATTGACATTTCATTACCAGATCTGTATCATTATAATATCATAATATGCGAACGCCCCAAATTAAAAAAAAATATGTACTTAACTGTTTATGTGCTCCAAACACTCGATTTTATGTTATCGTTTCTTTTTAGACTTATATCCAAATTTGGGTAGCTTGCATTTTTATTTTTTTTCAAGAAATTACAATGGTTTTTCTTATAAGTAATATAGCTCTTATCGAAAAAATATCATTAAAGCTGACTCACAGATTTCGAAATATAATTTTATTGTGTAGTAATTAAAAATAGTCAACTAGAACTAAAGAGAGTCAGCTAAAATGCTTAATTCCAAAGTTAGAGATGAATTGGATTTCTGTTTTCATGCAGTAAACATTTATGTTCAGTATACCAGTGCCATAGGATACCATGTATTACAAAAATTCTGGATTCGGAATTTTATAACAAAGCTCTGATCTCTGATTTTTAATGTGAAGGACTTCGATTTGAGCTTAGTTATTTCAGATTTTCAAGCATTATGTATATGCAAAAAAAAAAAAAAGATTCGTTTGAAAATTGAGGGCGCCATCCTCGTGAAATCTCTGAGTCCGCCTTTAATTATAATGAGTTGTGTCCTGCTTCTTTGGTGCACCAAAGGTAGTGATTTTCCTAATATCTAGAAGAGTTTATATATAGCTGTTAAGAATGTGAACTGAATATTCTTTAGCGGTCACTGTAAACCGTTCAAGACTTCCCTAAATTGGTAAAAGGTGTTTTGTTCTTGCCAAGGAATGTCAGGTGCAGAACTCGCATTCTTGAACACATGCCAACATTCCAGAAACAGGTGTGTTAATTATACGTACAGAAACATTTTTTAAAAGGCCTTTCAATGGTAGACTTTCTGTTTGCTTCAAAACGTAGTGGTATCCACTCATATTGGTCTTACAATAACTATTTCCCAATCATAAACAGGAACACGTAAAAGCTCATCGTAAACCAATGAGTGTGGGGACAGGGAGCTACATGGGTGCACACCAATGCCGTATTGCCAAATTCAAGACGTTGTTGACGTACCTTTTAGTAACCCCAAACAAACATTCCGTGTTTGAATCAAAGCAGCTTCGATATGTCGTATTGGAATGTTGTTTTCTTGGTTGCTTTTAAAACAGATGATTAAAATGTACCGTTTCCGGTTTTCAACCCCCAATTTGGAAGTATCTGTAACAGTTTCATTAATCAAGTTGGCGCTATCTGTCTGACCTTACATAGCAGTGATTAAATACTTAAAAACATGTTTTCCATCTTCAAATGTTAAAGACCAAAGCCATATGAGCTGTTTTCTTTCAAAACAACATTTAAAGTCAGCAACACATCTTTGCCTATCAAGTCATGTCACAGACCTTGGTTATGGACATGTTAAAAGTTGTACACCAATTTAACAAACAGCCTCATAGCATGGATTGAAACAATTATATTGTTTCGGAAACTTTCGGCGAAAGATGACAAAGTACATGATTTAGGCCACAAGCAAATAAATAAATAAATAAAAAATAAGAGTGGTGCACCTTTCACACATGGTTCGAAGTAGAACCAAAGAAGAGTAACTTCAAGCTCGCTTCAAGCTTCAATTGTTCTAAGGCCGTTTTGATCATAATATGCAGAAAATTATTTTATTATTTTGTTTTAAATCTATTGGTATGGCAGCCCGGGCGGTCTCGAGTTTTGTTTGGGTAGTGAGCCAAATTTGCCTTTTTTTCAAAATGGTGAAAATGAGACCCATATTTGCGGTACTTTCCCATATGGTCATTGTGTTAAAACTTTAACACAAAACGTTCAATTTAATTTATTCACTTGATTCCACATATGTCGTGCAACTTCAAACACTGTATTTTTTTGCAGTTGGATGTCCAAAAGAAAATTCGAAAAGGGTTGAATTTTAGAACACTTTTGGAGTAATTTTTCACCTGCAGTGTAATTCCATCGAAGTGTTTTTTTTATTTTTGCTTACTTAAAAAAGAACATATATATTTCCTCGTAATCCTTCTTTGATGGCATTCGCGAGTTCTGTACAATGTTTTTTTTATTTATATACCCTTGTCAAATTTTAAGCAATTTCTTTTCGTATAAATAAAATTGGAAGTGCCTGTTAGTAACCTTCTGCCGAAATTGGATGGGTAGCATATGTGTACGTAATTTTAAGTGGCCATGTAAAACATGTAAACAGGTGAGATAATGACTGATTAGGGAGTCAAATTGTAAGAAAAGCTCATTATAAAACAACGATACTTCTCAAATTTATCTCGTAGCCCAGAGATAAGGAGGTGAAATGTTGAATACAATTTTACACTTAAGAGTACACACGCTTGGATAATTATTTCTCATCCCTTTGTCCAATTCTGAAGACTGCTGTGGTAAATTTATGGAAATTAATACTTTATTAACAAAAAAGTTCATCGTAGAGCGCTTTTGGGAACCCTCACTCAATATTATAGCTCCAAAGCTTAGAGCCGTTTGTGGTTAGTTAACCATTTAACTTATATAGTAAACAGAACCTTTTGTAGTTCTTTATAACATTTCTTTCAGAAAAGTTCAGAACCAAGGAAAGATTCTTCAAGAAGAACACATTTCTCTGAAGCTAAAGTGCTTACCTAACTGACTTGCCCCAAATCTCAGATGAGAAAAAAATAGAGTATTGTTAGATATGGATCATCTACAATAGGCCTTGAATGACTTTCTTTTGGTTCTTTTTTTTCGAAAATCTTTATTTTCCCCGTTACTTTAAAATACCCAGTATTTTATAGGTATAGTATCACGAATGTTTGTTTTTTGGGCAGTGAATCTAAAATATAGTTTGTGCTATACATTTCGGGTCAAGTCAGACAAGTCATTATAAAAATTTAGATTTTTACTCTCAAAAAGGAAAAATGGAAACTTCAATCTCCCAAAACAGTGGTATTGTAATTCATTGCAAAAAGAGTAAAATAATTCTTCTGGAGAGTTGATTTTTCACTCTTTTACATTTAGAGAGATTATGTTGTACCAATCACCAAGTCATAAAACGATTAACTGGTGATGCCCTTATCTCTAAAACCATGGGGCACCAAAATGCTTTGTTTTCCCTCCTAACGCGATAACATTTATGTGCGCCTTTGGGAAAAGATAGCAATATTTGCTCAGAGCGTAGCCTTCGTTACTTAACGAAGATTAGCAAGTCTTTGCAACCATAAGTCCTAATATCATCCTATTATGTTACCTATTTTACCGTTTGATAACAGGAATATTAACGACCATTTTTATACACAACGCTGAAATTCCGAAATATTCTGATTAAACTGATACCAAAAGCAAACACGACTGTTGATAACATTTTGGTCAGCTGCAATGATGCAGAGGTAAGTTTTTTCAACCCCCCCCCCCCCAAAAAAAAAGGAACCGCAGTTGTTTCGAAGTATATAGAACGTATAGGCCTTTTTAGAGCTATTTCTGGGAAGGGGGTTAAATTTGAGAATAAAACAGGGGTCAATTCGAAATCGCGCCTTTATTTTTTAGAGTGTATGATGTAAAAAATAAACTAATCCTTAGGTGGGCAAGAACTGCAAATCCATTTGGAATTTTCTCACCTGCTAAATTATTCAGAGAATGTTGATGAAACATAATAATAATAATAATAATAAATTCATGAAGGACCCTGATTTAAACCAGGGTTTAAAGTTAGACTCCTTTTGAAAACACCAGCCGTAATGATTTGAGTAAATACTAAACTGTGCCAAGTATTTAACAAAACGTATTACCTATGGCTTTATTAGCTTTTATTAGAGATTTGAAGTGAGAATTGTACAAATTTAGAGGCGTAAGATTTCACTGAAATCGTTCGATATAATTGACAAATGACGAGCATTTATGAGAGCCAAAATCCCCATGTCACTCCGCCCGTCAAACTTCCCTTGTCAATAAGCTACAAACGAGAAAAGTACCGGTGGGATTGACAAATCGGAATGCCAAATTAAATAAATATTATTTTGTTGGTATAGTCGTGGAGGACAGTACCAATGTTGATTCCATATGGGAGTTAAGCGTTGGGTTATACACCCCGAACTGAAAGCATAGTTTTTCCTTTCAAAAAAATAGTGAAAACTTCTTGTAATTCGCAGATTGAGGATTGACTGTTTGGGTTGAAAAGTTTTGAATTCCCATTGAGTTATGTTGAGGTTTTTCTTTTTCATATCTTTGAAGGTACAGAGTAAACTAAAGCCCGTAGTCACGTGTTCTAAATGTAAAAGAATGAAACCTCACTCTCAAAAAGAGCGAACTCTTGTAAACTTCTCCTAAACGAGTGCAATCACTCCAAAAGATTGAAATTCACTTCAAAAGAGCGAAAACCACTCCAAAAGAGTGAAATTCTACACACTTAAAAATAGGTAGTCAAAATTGACCCCTGACGGTCAACTATACACCAACCACTTTGTAGTCAATTTTTGACTACTACAAAGTCATTTTGTACTAATTTGTAGTAATTTATTAATGTAACAGGTTTATAAATGACTACAAAATTAGTACCAATGCTTCACGTAGTCAAAAATTGACTAAATTGGTATTTGGGTATAGTTGACCTCTCGGTTCAAATTTGACTACCTATTTTTAAGTGTGTAGGGGTTTAATAGAGGGGCAGCTCATTTTCTCTCTGTGAACCCTCCTCAAAAGAGTAGAATTAAACTTTTTTTGATTGTGATTTTTGCTCTTTTAGAATGGTTTACAAGAGTGCCACTCTTTTGAGGAGCGAGGGTTTTCACTCTTTACATAAAGAGTAAAATAAGGCCAAGAACCGGGGCTCGTTCCCTCAAAACTCACTAACTCTACGTGTATACTATGTCAGCCTGAGTAGACCAATTTATCTAAATCACTCGTTTGTAAATGGTAATGAAAAGTCTGTTATGTAGGACATACGCATGTGTTAGTATACACGTAGGAGTTGGCGCATGGGTTTTGGAACAGCCCCTGAGACTCAGAACTCGCGCGTACAGATACGTATATAGATTGGAATCAGATTATTGTCACAGGATCAAGGATTGTGATCTCTCAAAGGTTTGCCCCCCCCCAAAAAAAATCCTGATGGAATTTCACCCTAACACCCTATCCCCCCCACACACACACCTACATACAACACCCAAGCTAAAGGGTCTGGATTTGATAGGTTGTGTGTTCCCACTTAAAAAAGAAGCAGAAAGAAACCACCGGGATGAGCACCTTTAAAATTTCTTAATAAACACTTTTGAAGCAGTGTGGACTGATTTCTCTCAAAGGATTTTTCAAGTAAAAGATTCGTCTATTGTTTCGGTTATCTTGAACAAAATTCACTCAATTTGTATAAACCATGAACAAAGACAGTGAAAGAATCATGAATATGTACAAGAATTAGGCGATCACGACTTTTAAATCGTACTTATGTTTCCGTCCATATAAATTAAGATGTTCAAAACATGAATATTAAAATTCTGTTATATAATTTGCCTTTGAAGGCATCTCGTGACTGAACACTATTTTCGGTTCCCTGGAATCTCAAGCCATATCCCAAATAACCGCAGGTAATCATTGGGAATCCATCTCAAAAATACTTTTAAGACTGGGCGTGTTTGTACTCGTTCGAATGCATTTTTCACGTAGCCGATGAATAATGATCATAAAATGCGCAATTTTTGTTTTTTAATTTTTTTTTGCCAAACTAAAATAATTCTAATCGCTGACCAATTGTAGTCGCATGCTGTTGTTCGTCTAATTTCAGTTTTAATCAAACATTTCGGAATTTCAACTGTTGTCCTAAAAACAGTCGTTCCCGTTATCAAAGGGTAAAATTGGTGTAATAAGCTGATACATAAGGACTTTTGCGCAAGACTTGCTAATCTTCGTTACGTAACGAAGGCTAGACGCTCTGAGCAAATATTGCTATCTTATCCAGCAAATGCGCATATCACAGTATACGGCTTTATTGGTCGTTAGGGGGAAAATCAAGCATTTTTGTACCCATGGTTTTAGAGATAAGGCCATTACTTACAGGGAACCATTGTCGTTTATGACTTTCAAATTGGTACACATAAATCTCTCTAAATGTGAACGAGTTGAAAATTACTCTCCAAAAGACTTTTTGGAGTGAATGTTACAATGTCACTGTTGTTGAGAGTGAAATTCCCTCATCCTTTTACATTTTAGAGTATAATTTCAAATTTTGTTAAGACTTTCTAATGCCGAAATGTTTCAGATTGTACTACTGGCTACTGCATCGCGCAAATACTTTGAGACCTCGGCCAAAAACAACATTCCGTGATGTTTATATCCTTTAAAATCCAAAATGTAAAGTAACGAAGAATCAAGATTTTCGAAAAAAGACCAAAGAAAATCAATTAAAGACCTAGTACATTTAGTAGATGATTCATATCTAACAAATACCATATTTTGTCTCATTCGAGATTTTAGATGTTTTTGGATTCGGATTACTCCTGTGTCCCCATACAGTCGTGTAAAAAGGTTTAATTTTCTCATAATTGACCGAATACACATTCCCCATAATTCATTGCAAAGTGAACCGTTGACGTCACGCCAATGCAAGCTTGTATACGCATCAATGGCCGTTGAACCTGTGATACACGTGCATCTAAAACTGCCTATTCAAATGATAAGTTATCTTGCCCGATGGGTACTTAATAGAATTCTGTTCAAAATTGTACAAAGCTCAAATGGAAATTCAGAGACCCGCAACAACAAAAATGTGTTGAAAATATGTATCGCTGGCAAATGCTTACAAAACCACTAATTTTTATTTTATTGTAGGTCACATGGGAATTGACATTTGACCTTTGACAATTTTGACAAAAATTCCAATAAGTGCCCCTCTGACAAGCTATCTTGTCATTTTGAAAGGTGATATTAGGGAGTGTTTCCGTAGCCGTATACGGCTACCTAACCCCGGGGTTCCGTAGCCGTATACGGCTATATAACCAAAACGGGCTTTGTGGTTATGTAGCCGTATACTACGGAGCGTGTACACAGTGGATCGGTTATATAGCCGGACACAGTCATGCGTGACGAACGATCCATGCCATATATTTCATGTACGACCGTAGGAGAATTTATGGAACGACCAAGCAATCGCCCCGTCAAGAAAGCAAAATCCGTGATATTATAACGCAGTGAATTAACACTTAACTGCATAAGGGGGGGTCCTAGGGACCCATTTTTTTGTTTTTCAGCCGGCGATTTTTAACGCTGCAATATATTTGGTTTATATTTTTTGTATTCGTCTAACTTTTAGTTGCGCTTACATTGGTGCAAAAAAAAAATTCAAATCCATCGCGTCGTTTTTGCGTTAATTAGCATGGGTCCCTAGGAGCCCCCCCCCCTTATGCACTAACGGAAGTGCCCATGACAAAAATGAAAAATCTTATTAGAGTTACTGTGATTCTGATTTTCATAATGCATACACCTAGTGACATAAACAAAGTAAATAATTAATTTAAAAAATCTTGCAAAGTATAGTAGGCCAATGGGGCCATAATATCATGTAGCGGTTTACTGTAGGAACCTATGGTAAATTATACAAGTAACCCTAAAAATATAAAATGGCATGAGACATTTATGTTTGTACTTAATATGTTAAATATAGTTCATTCTTCACCAATTAAAGCAATCAGCACAAGTCTAGGTGAAGCAGCGCCGTAGAAAATGCAGAAACAAATTAGTGTCTTTTTCGCACATTTTGACGCAAAATTAAAATCAATGTTTTGCCCCTAATTTTCCTACTGAACAACTTTCTTCAGATTTTATTTCTTTATTGTTGATGTCTTTGAAGCCTTCTAACATGTGGTGGATTTCATCTAAAAAATCCTTTAGGAAAGTGGTTTTATTAGGGGGGGTCCCTAGGAACCCCCCCCCCCCCGTTATGCACTAACGGAAGTGCAAACCCCTATGCAGTTAAGTGTTAATATGTGATCATTATTGTGAAATTATGAATTGGGCTTTATTTAGGAATTTGGATCACACGGAGTTTGCGTACTTCCCGCGGGACTTCCCGATCCCTATAGCGGATCCCTAGCTTATCCATTGGTACCAAAATAACACAATAGATGCTTTATCAGGAAAGAGGAAAATCTGTGGCAATTGCTACTCCCCTCCAGTGAAGGTATTATAAAAACTACTGTTTGGCGAGGGCTAAGTTTTTTTAAATGTAGGCCTACCATTTTTAATCGAAATGTCTGTTGAAATATCAAATATTAGAAATATGAGTTTATGACTTAGTTTGTTGTATTATAGTTAAAACATATCCTCCAAACGAGAACCATAATTATGTATTCCTGGAGCTCTTTTGAGCAACGATTTATTCATTTATTAAAGGTGCAACGAGAGATTTTGAGGGGACCCAGATATTGTGTCATAATAGTAATTTCATATAGACTAGATACTCAATAGATCTCTTACCTTGTATTTGGCCACAGAAATGTCTTAAAAGAGAGAAAAGAGGTGATTTTGACTTGCTTATATTTCAATATAAAACATAGGCTGAATTTCGTATTTGCTCCTATACGAAATTAGAAATTTCACAATTTTTGTACCAAAGAAAAACTTCTCAGCTTAATCTTTTTCAGATCTTTTAATAATAGAATAGGCAAAAATCAGGATTTTCACATTTTTACGGACACCTGTTATTTGAAATCTCTCGTTGCACCTTTAAAGAAATGCAATTATAACAATACGGTGCTTTTGATAAAGCACTTTATCTGAAGGTTACAAAGCACGTAAAACACGACACTGGCCAGAACATTCTTTTCTCGCTCTCTTAGCCAAATTATGTAATGTATAAATTGTCTATAAGAGCAAAAATATTAATAAAACCTGAGAGGAATATAACTAAATATATTCAGATAAAATATAAAAAACAAATAAATTAAGAGAAATAAAATAAGAATAAATATAATAAATTAAGAAGTGAAAAATTAAAAAAAATAATGAATTAACAAATATGTAAATAAAGAAAATAAAAGTATCGTAAATAAAAAAAAATGCTTGTCTTCCGACCGACCCTGTTTTTTTTTGCAGAAAGGGAAAAGATTACCGACCTTAATTTTCACAAGTGCAGAATTTGTTTTCTTTCAGGATTTTCACAATGTAAATTACTCCAAAACAGCGTTTTCAAACAGTTTCATACCAATTTGTTTAACCAATAAAACGAAGTTTTAAAAATGTTATATTACAAACATTTTTCAAAAACGGTTCTTGCAACAGACCCCGACCATATAGCAAATATAGCAAAAATAAAGAATGAAGATATAAAATTACATTTTGGCTAAAATGGCTTTAAAAGAAAAGGACTACGAGGGTCGTCGAGTGCCAAATTGTGTAAATACGTATTTCAATTCGGAATAAATCGCAATCTCATCATAGTGCGCAGTTCACTCCCCATAGAAAAAAGTTTTACACAATTTGGTACTCGCCAGTGATGCTACTGGGAAATTTTTTGATGAAATTCCTTAGGTATGCAGTAAGTTGACTTGACGTTGAAGCACCTACACATCACCTGTGTTAAATCCACTCTAACTATATTCTGTAGTGTTTTTTGTTCAGCTCTAAAGACATATTTCTTCTTCGAAGCCCGCCCAATTTGTGTTTTTTACACGAAGGAATAATCCGACATTTACCGAGATGTTTCTCAAATTCAAACTGCTTCAAAAATCAGGGTTAATATTCATTAACAGTATTTTTCAGATAAAATAACGTCTAATGATCGGTTACCATGCACGCATCAAGCTACCCATCGATTCACTCCATTGACACTCTGATTGATATGCAAATTAGAAAGCATAGCAGTAACAACACCGCATGGTCGTGGTTTCAGCGATATCATGTAGGCCTACTTCAAAGCCATACTTTGTTATTCTACAAATACACTAAGTGCAAGTCAAATTCTTTGAAACGAAAGAGTAGGTAAAATTCTTTCAAACAATTTCATTTGAATATGCACATTGTTTTTCGTAAAGAGGAAAAACTTGCATATTTTGAAAACAAAAACAACCTTGACAAACTCGTTCCCCGGCTTGCGCCATCTTGAAATATTGTTGTATTAGTACGATGTCCTTAAGGATGGTGCGTACGGCTACCGAAACACTCCCGGACTAATTTACCGTATACGGCTACCAAACCCTGGGGTTAGGTAGCCGTATACGGTTTTTAGATGCACGTGTATCACGGTTTCAACGACCATTGATGCGGATGCAAAGCTTGCGTTGGTGTGACGTCATAAAGGGTCACTTTACAATTGCTTTAGAATGCATTCTGAGAAATGTGTTGTCGGTCAATTGGTGATTTTGGAAATAAAAATCGTCTCTCTCGATTTTTTTACAACATTGGTTATGACGTACATAACAGGAAAGTTCCATGTGAAATTAATATAAACTGAATCCGATTGAAAGAAAACTTGAGAATTTATGCATTGCTTGGGGTATATCCAGAAAACGGGTCGCCCATGCAGTGAAAAAATCGCGAGTTCCTGCTGTGAGTGGACGAGACGCCATCGTTAAAGGTGCAACGAGAGATTTCACATATCAGGTGTCCCTAAAAAAATGAAAGTGCTGATTTTTGTCCCAATGTAAAGCTTTCTATCAAAAATAATCCACCTGAAAGGATTAAGCTGAGAAATGTATCTTTGGTACAGAAATTTTAAAATTTCTAATTTCGTATAGGAGCAAATCCGAAATTCAGCCTATGTTTTATATTGAAATATAAGCAAATCAAAATCACCTCTTTTCTCAGTTTTAAGGCATTTCTGTAGCCAAATACAATGTAAGAAATCTAATGAGTGTCTAGTCTATATGAAATTACTATTCTGACACAATATTTGGGTGCCTCAAAAATCTCTCGTTGCACCTTTAACCAGTTAACGTCATGATTGAACTGGTAGAATATTAACAAAATCTAAATGAACATTAAGTTCAATTTTAGTTGCAACTATATAAAGTTGTTCGGTATTTCAGGTGCAATGATAAGGGCAAAAATGTAGCACTTTTGAATCAAAATGAACTTACTTTTAAACGCACAGAATGTGAGTGTATGAGAGTTTTAAAATTTCAAAGTCGATATAATTATAAGTCGATTCACCATGTAATAGTCTATGTCATGTGTCACACCTAGTTATAACACTCAAATCTGCATGTGAATAAATAACATACTTGTCTTCGCTCCACAGGATAGCTATGTTGGTACTCGCGTAATCATTGCGAAAGTGGGAAATTTATAATCGAATCATACGCCTGTCTGATTTGACATTTTCAAATATTTGTTAAAATATTATGATAACTGATTGGCGACAAGTAAGGGGTTAAGCTGATTGACATCTTAGCCAGCGTTAGACTGTCGTACCCACGTGGACCTCTCAACCAAACAATAACGACCGCTCGTTCACTCTGCAGTAAATTCATTTCAATTGTGGATCCAATTTGAACAACGGGGCGAATAACAGAAATAGGTGGAAACTTTTTAACAAAATCAAAACAAGGCAAAGTGAGAAATTCAAAGACATGATTTGTGTTTCTTTTGAAAGGAGTCTCTTCTCTTTAACTTGTCAAACTTTTTGACAGCGTTTTGTCACGATATATACAACTAAAGGAAACGCAAAATGTAGGTTAATACCTTTTGGAATAGTTTAATTCGACGGAATGATGATTCGTATGTGGAGAAAGAGACGCGCCCGCGACAGGGTTTTGCTCAATAGGTGCCCGAGTGGGTTTAATTCTCTAAAGAAATTATTTTCAACGGAGCTTTTTCCCGAGAGCTTATAAATTTTATATAAATAATATATAGGTATATTTGCACGCAAACATGCTTATTATGTCTACGATATCTTTCAACTGAATGACAGAACATGAAACACTTCCAGCTACTTCCCTGGTTCATGTTTTTACAGACGGTTGAATGTTAAAAGTACGCAGATAAATGTGAAACCGATCAAAGGAAATGAGTCGCAAATGTTCAATTTTGAATATTTTGTATACCCTTTATATTTCGTTTCAAACACATTTGAAATTGGTCAGCTAGTTTACCGAGTTACGAGCAATTACGGTCTGATGATGAACAACATAAAACAAATTTCTGCGCACTCGCTTTGTCTCAAAATTAATATTAGCAGTATGCGACTCGTTTATTTTGTTCATGTCAATAATTCTTGATTTCAGTGAATTGCAAACGTAGTATGTATTTTCCATGGATCAGTTACCAGATTATTATTTTTTTTTTGGGGGGGGGCTTTTAATTTTTCATTCTATAGAAGACATTTCTCTATTTTTTACACAAAGGGAATCTCTTATAAAATAGTAATTCACGTAACGAATTAACAGTTAACATGGTTAAATGTGTTTCATTCAAACATCTATATTTTAGTAGTTTGTATAAACTATAACAAACAGTGAAATTTATACAGATGTTTCTATATATATAATCGTAAGGAACGACGATGACAATAACGATGGTGATGTGGTGATGATGGCGATGATGTTGATGATGATGATGATGATGATGAAGACGATGACGATGATGATGATGATGATGATGCTGATGATGCTGCTGCTGCTGCTGCTGCTGCTGATGATGATGATGATGATGATGGAAAAGATGAAGAAGGCGCAGAAGACCAGAAAATAGAAAAACAGAAAGAGAAGAATGAATGTGAAGTAAAAAGGAGGACGATAGTCGAAGAGGAGGATGCCGTTGAAGAAAAAAGAGAAGAAGGAATAACAACCAAATAAAAAGAACAAGTAGAAGAGGATGAAGACGAAAAAGAAAAAAGAAGAGAAGAACGAACAAAAAATGAGAAGAACGAAGAGGTGAAGAGGATGTTGATGAAAAGACGAAAAAGAAAAATAAGAAGATAAAGAAAAATAGAAGGAAGGAAGAAAGAAAGGAGAAAGACAATTTTCACCCATGGAGTATGTTCATCCGTTTCCCCCATCTGTATGCACTACATATAAATTATGCCATTTCTGAAATAAATATTTCGCTATTAATTGATCGTTTGGTTGATTGATCCACTGACTGCACATTTAATCATTAATTTTCCGCATTTCCGTCCTTCAATTTTGTTTATTCAAGCATGTTCAGTTTAAAAATCACCGTTTTACTTGAAGTCTTAAAAATAAAATACCTGATTAAGATATCTTTGATTGAAATGCTCTTAAAAAAGAGCACAACATCTCAAGTTTAACAAAATAAGAAATGCCGTTGATATTTTAACCAAACGAGAAAAGGGAGGGAAAGTAGGTGTCAATCAAGAGACGGTTTGGTTTTGTGGTTTCCGGGTCAAATGCAATACACATTCCCGTAGGGCCTGCTGAATATTATTCCACTTTTGAATGACATGGGAATCAAGAGCTACTTTCTGTGTATCAAATTGACATTTCAACCAAATTTGGGTATTTTCACCAAAAGGTTTCCATACAGTTAATTTCGCACTCTTGCAATTGAATTAAGTACAAATGCAATTTGAATTTGTCCTGAAAAATCAGAGTCGCTTATCCAAACCAATTTATTATTACGTCACGAGATTCAATGTTGTTGATTTTTGTTACATTGCGGGTCGAATTTGTCCGACAATATCAAACCCAACGTAATAAAAATGCAAGTTTGGCATTTTTCATGGTATTAATTATCGGCCTTTAATTAAGTATTGTGCATAGGTCTATCATAACAACGTCAAATGTGCTGGATTGAATTTCTGGATTTATATTGTCCATAAGTTAAGATTCATAGCTTTTTATTCATGTTCATTTCACACAACAACTCTGTTCTTGTTTGTTTTTGTGTTGGCTTCTTATTCTCCTTTGTTTTTTTTTTTTTTTTTTTTTGTATATGTTGCTTTTTTCCTTGTTCTTCTGTTTCCAAGCACTTCATTAACGATATAATTGTTTTTTTATAATCATTTTAATAATGATACATCATGTGATTGATGATCATTCGCCAACTCACTGCATACATAGTTATATATTTACGTGTAGTTCTTGTTATTCCATTTTATGAACTCCTGACGAATTTAAAAGACACGAATCTTAAAATAATTCAAAACAGTATTTTTTCGATTTAATGGTCATGTACACGCGGGACCTAATTCCAATGAAAAAATTAAGTACAATGACATCAACTTGACTATCAGTGATACAATATTATTCCGTCTCTGATATTCAATTTTGTGGCATTGTATAATATTAAAAAAACAATGAAAATGGTTTTCGTTCCTGCGACTCCAATTTTCAGGACTAATTCCAATACGTCTTCGCATAAAGTAAAATTAATTCCAAAGTAATACTATAGAGTTATTGTAAACCAAGTTTATAGAGGGTAGAAACCTTGATAAAAATTACTCACCTCCGTCTGGCGACATTTTTGCAAACACATACTGACAAGGACGAAAAAGAAAGCAAAAAAACAAAGAGTTAATAAATAATATTAATAAAAGTGCAAAAAGAACCCATGAATACTTTTCTATGGCCATTAAAATATAATGTCAGGCATTTGTATTGTTGCCATACTTCGGGTTCAAGATGGTGTCCAAATTGGCCGCCCACAGACGTTTAAATTCGCAGAAAAGATATCACCAAATATAGTTACTCTATAAGTGTATTAACTAAGTGTAAAGAAAATAATTGAATTGTAACTCAGAGGCCATTATAACTTGCAAACAAACTTTTAAAATCTTGAGATTCATTGTGGCATCCAATATGGCTGCCAGATGCTGAACATCTCAAAAAAATGTCATTTTGATAGTATAAACAGAACTCGCATCTAGCTCACTATTCAATCTGTGCATATCCCTCCACTCCACTCACATAGGCCTACACACACACACACTGGTTTTTTTTTTTTTTTTTTTTAAAAAAACAATGAAAATGGTTTTCGTTCCTGCGACTCCAATTTTTCAGGACTAATCTCAATAGTCTTTCGCACTAAAGTAAAATTAATTACAAAAGTAATCCTATAGGTTATTTGTAAAACAAGTTTTATTTAGAGGGTAGAAACATTGATAAAAATTACTCACCTCCGTCTGGCGACATTTTTGCAACCACATACTTGACAAGGACGAAAAAAGAAAGCAAAAACAAAGAGTTAATAAATAATATTAATAAAAAGTGCAAAAAGAACCCATGAAATACTTTTCTATGGCCATTAAAATCTAATGTCAGGCATTTGTATTGTTGCCATACTTCGGGTTCAAGATGGTGTCCAAATTGGCCGCCCACAGACGTTTAAATTCGCAGAAAAGATATCACCAAATATAGTTACTCTATAAGTGTATTAACTAAGTGTAAAGAAAATAATTGAATTGTAACTCAGAGGCCATTATAACTTGCAAACAAACATCTCAAAAAAATGTCATTTTGATACGTATAAACAGAACTCGCATCTAGCTCACTATTCAATCTGTGCATATCCCTCCACTCCACTCACATAGGCCTACACACACACACTGGATAGTTCATCAATGCTCATGTTATATTTGTACTTAGAGGGTGTACTGGGTCCATCCCACAATGCACCAGTTTTGGTAAACTTCATCTGAATAAGGTCATGTGATGCCACAAAAAACATATTCTTAACACATAAAAACCCTGACTTTTACACTCATTTCAGCCCTCAAAGCACCAGAATTTTGATCAGGATCATGAAATGTTTTGTGGTCCTTAAACTTCTTAAAGACTTTTATCCCTAATACTGAGTGTATACACTGTAAAAGTCAACGGATAACACTCTTTTAACACTTCAACGTGTTAATTTTCAATATTTTACACGCAAAGGTATAGGAGCCGTTGCAGAGGATTAACACTAAAACATGTTAAAACTGCATGGTGTTAGTGTTAATGATATGGTAATTCTGGACAATATTAACGCTTTAAAGTGTTAATAATCGTTAACACTAACACCTGTTTTAACATGTTTTAGTGTTAATAGTGCAACGTATCCTATACCTGCGTTTGTAAAATATAAATATTAACACGTTGAAATGCTAAAAGAAGTGTTATCCGTTGACTTTTAAAGTGTAGGCACATTGCAATGCATTAATATGGGATTGGTTCAAAACACCCTCTGGGGTGTATATTGGTAAACCACTTTAATGCGTCTAACCACACCCACCTATCATTAAATCTTCTAACCTGCGTACTGAGATGTGTGAATAATTTTGCTTCAATTGTCTGTTAAGAGTAGTTGATTCTTCTGGATTCTGCTTCTTCTTCTAATGCTTCTGGGTAAGCTCCAAAAGCAAAAACATGTTGCCAAGAACGTATCCAATACTTTTAGAATTTGCAAAAACTGCAACAAAAAATCGTAAGAAGGTTAGTCCACCTGATACAAGAATATATCACTTTATAGCAGTGAAAGAAGTAGTTAGACTGTGCCAAAATGTAAAGAAACCACAAGAAATTTTAGCTCAGGTGCCACAAGAACATCTTCCATTATCCTCATAACTGGGCTCCAGTATGACTTATTTATATCCTGCCAATTGAAGGACTAGAAATACTTACGAAAGAAGTTGTCGCCTTACAAAACATCGTACAAAATGACAGGCATTTGTCAGGAAATTCCCGATGATGTTCGCGACAACCATAGGTATGGGCATAAAATGTTATCACAAATTGATCATGAACCTATATAGCCGGTGTGAAAGTAATCATAGTCCGGTAGGTATCATAGTCCGGGCTCCATAGACGACAACGGAACAAAGCATGAAACTAATGTTGCGTGAAGAGTCAACTGAATCGATTACCCCATTGTTCACCATTGTTCCCGGACTATGAGCCCGGAGGACTATATCTCCTACCACACCGGTAACATTCTCTAATTTTGATATGGAAGAGCACGAATCACTCTCTACTTGTCAAAGAACAAGTAATCGTTACGATTATTTTTCTGGAAGACATCAACCATAGTTTGAGGTAGATGGTTTTCAAAGAGACCTTCAAGTAGATGAACCAACAGACATGAATAGTTCCTACGACGCAAGGAATCAGATGACTTTATAAGATTGCATTAGAATGTTCTTCTTCTTCTTCTTCTGGTCGCCGTCACCTACTGACGATTGGCTACCATCTTCACGCGTCTCCTAATCTCTTTCTTCCAAGCCGTCCTGTTTTGAGCTAGACGCTTGGCCTGTATTAAAGTCAATCCTAACCATTCCTTGATGTTGTCAAACCAAGTCTTCCTTTGCCGTCTCCTCTTCCTTTTTTCTTCAACCTTTCCTTCTATGATCTGGAGGGCTAATGCACTGCCATTTCCTCTCAGGATGTGGCCCAATTAGGTTAGTTTCCTTTTTACTACTTTTCCCAGCAATTTTAACATTAGAATGTTAATAAGCAAATATTCATTCTACTCGAGGGGGTGACAGGTTGTTCAAGTTGATGTCATAGTCTTATTTCTGGTCTGTCGTTAATTTGGAATACTAAAGTAAAAAAGGTATAGATTTTCTGGGTAAATTCCTATAAACAACGATTGATCGCCAATTCCATCGATCTTCAGCTAGAAAAGCAATTACATGAATTGGAAGAGGTCTGCTTTGAGATGGGAGTGCTGGACTAGATGGTTATTTTTTACAACAGGCCAAAACTGGGGTTTTTTCAACTTCTCACGTATTCTAAAATATGTCTTTTTTCTATAACTTCATCAATTTGTGCATGGCGGCTAATTTAGACATTATCTTGGATCTGGAGCATGGTAACAATACATTGGCCCTAAAACGATATTCCATGGTTTCTTTTCCATTCTTATTATTATTGGCAATTTCTAATAATGTGTCTTTTGTCTTTAATTTTCTGACGGTCATTTTGGATGCCATCTTGAATATCCTCTGAATGCCAGAATGTAGAGATCCTCAGATGGCAAAGATTCTCAGAGTAAGACTTCTCTATTGGCACCGTTTCACACATTTCTCCCGCCCTTTCTTGACACTGCATAGGCCACCATTGTAAAAGCCCTCAGATTGCGTTGAAAACCACCGTTTCGCCTCTTGAATGACTTCATCATTGTCATCAAATCGCCCATCTATGGGAGCAAGACAAATGACTTGGAGCGAGATCAGGGGAATAAGGAGGACGTGGCAAGATTTCATAGCCACATTGCCTTGCTTGCTTCCATAACCGCCACCTTTAAAGAAAGTAAACATACTTGTGAGACTAGCTTGCACCATAATGTACCCCTCCCACATGTCACTATTTCAGCTCACAAATTTAAAAAAATGCCTTAATTTTTAGCATTATTTAAGGGTGCACAAAAAAATTACCAAAAGGTAAACCGACTTCAAATCCACGAGGTGCAGCCCTATACACGAATTTCTTGGTTTGAAAGCAGTGCACTGGCCCTTGTTTCAAAACCGGCGCAATGGCATTTACACCAAGCATACTTTCCTGGCCCCGTGCGTTTATAGTATACAGCAAAGGTATGCATATCTTTTATGTTTACTGTCCGTGCTTTTCCCAAAAGTGTGCGGTTTGGATAAGAATACAATCGTCTGTGCCGGGTTTGTTCAATCTGGTTTTATGTGGGGTTTTACGGGAGGATAAAATGTTAAAACCCAAACGGATAGCAGCAATTCTCATATTAGTTCTATAATGGCTGCAATGAACAAACTTTATTCAATAAAGTTAGAGAATATATATTGTTTCAAACTGATTTATTTTTTTGAATATCGCGAAAAAGTGTTTTGCATCAATGGAACAAACGTGTTTACACATTTTTAAAATGACGGCAAACTCCCAAAGCTCCTTTTTATTCAACTTGACTCTACTTTGATTCGATAATAGCACTGTACAACAGGGGGTTCAGTGACCTAATTTATAAGTAAGGATAATGGTACCCGGCGTCTTGTAAAACTTAGTTTGAAAATTGGCCAAAGTAGAATTTTGATAGTATGTATTCAAATTTAAAATTCTTCCATAAGAAAACATGTAATTCCAACGATATCAAGATGCTTTTGGTTATTAAAAAAATACATTTATTTTAGTTCAAATAAATAATTAAACCTGAGACTCTTACTTAAAATACATAATTACATAAACCAGAACATTAATGACATACAAACATTCTAAATATTTGGTTACATATAGATTTGAGGATTACATAGAAACTTAACTTATAGTTTTTATTATATCATGATTGCAGTAATTTGAGTCATGTGATTGTTTTACTATCACATGGCATAAAAATAAACCATGCGCAGGTGATATCATGATATGAAATTGACTGCCTATATTCCTGTAATAGTGAAAATATATCATTCGGTCAAATTTTGACTGTTCCATTTTACTCGGCATTCAATATTTGTAATAATATCACATGGCTTGAAAATAAAACAGGTGATATCATGATATAATTGACTGCCTATATTCGTGCAATAGTAAAAAATATATAATTCGGTCAAATTTTGACTGTTCCATTCCACTCGGCTTCGCCTCGTGAAATGGAAAAGTCAAAATTTGACCTCATGATATTTTTGTTACTATCACACTCTCAGGCATTCAATATTTGTATACTATCACACTCTTAGATATTCAATATTTGTATATTAAAACATTGAAATGGGAGGAGAGTTGTAATCTGTTGACATGGTTGAAGCGTTGACAAAGCCTATTTAAAAGTCCAATGTCCGATTACTTGTACTACTTTACATTGGTCCAAAAACGCTCTGAACTTCTCCATTTTTCATAACTGTTTCTTTTTTCTCAATTTATCGTAGGGTATCCACGATGAGAAACCTTATACTTCATGGTACAGGAGTCAACAAGTGTCTGTGACCGCATCGGTAACTTCATCACTTAGCGGCTTGGTGAACCCGTAAAATAAGCGCTCTCTCTTGTCCATGAACTATCTCCCGAAGATAGCACCGCACGCTAAGACAAAAAGCCATACATCTTGAAATACCAAAGAACCGGGCACTAAAATGGATAGGATAAAGAATCGAGACGCCGTTGATGCATTGTAATGTAAGAAATACATAAATTCGGTTACCTATTAACATGCAATGTTTGTACCATACAATGATTTCAATCCATAATGGAAAAGGATGTATAATTCCCATGGTAGTTTGGTAAATCCAGTATAACGCTGCAAATGCATGCACAAAACAAGAGATCGCACTAACCTACAAATATGTTGATTGGAAGCTCGCTTACAACATCAACTTAATGTAGATGATGCCATTGCATTTGATACACTTTTCATACCTCTAATAAGACCACTAATAAATTAACACTGCTTCTTAACAATGCTTGTGAACAACATAAATGACTGATTACGGAAATACAGGTTATCGTCAGATACCTTTTGTAATCCATTGTATCTTGGAATTGGATTTGCGCTCTGTGAGTACAAACTAACAACCAATTAGGCTACATTTTCACGCCATGTCCACGTTCAAGTTGACACTTGCTTCTTTATTCATTTCCTAAACTCCCACCTTTTTTTAACGGGTTTATAATAAGATACGACATTATCAAGTTTGTGTGAAAAATCTGGATTATGTCGTGGGATAAAAACCAGGTTATTAAGGAAGTAAGGGGAGCATTGACTGTTGTGAAAGCTGTCACCAAGACCAGACTGTCGATATACTGCCAAATGGGTCAGCTAAGGCCTGACAGTGACGTTTTAACTTGGGTACACTCAGCTACCAATCAAAGCTAGCTTTATCTATATAGCCCCGTTTACACTGAGTGTGTACTTAAGTTCTGACGTCGACCAACCAACCCATTCTCACGCCAATGACAGCGTAATAAAAGGTTCCGCCGCACCCTCGACAGTCCATCGATCAACGCCTCGCTCGTCAGTTAACAACTAATATTTTTCGCTTCTGTCTTCGAAAAAGTGATATCTACTGTAAAACTTGATCATACTTATTAAAAGTTAACCATTTTGGAGGAAGATACCATTGATTTCTGTGCTTTTGGATAGTTTAACAAGGAATATACATTTTTGAAGAAAAAATCAAGCTACGTAATGTTCGCGGTTTCAAATTAGCTACCTAGCAACATGGATACCAAAACGTAAGAAAGGAATTTCGCTTGTTCTTAAAGTTATTGGGAATATTTCGTCGCGAATTCAGTTATCAAGGAATTATTTTGTCAAAGTGGATTACAGGTGGGTGTCTGAAAAAAGAACAAACCATCTGAACTTTGTCTGAGATGATATTGCCAATGTGAACAGGACACTTTAACAATGGAATTATACTTGTCTTGGTTGAGGAAGGTATTTCTGACGTGCTTATTGGTCTATAACACCATGGCATGCTCACCTGGCTCGTCTAGCAGAACTGGAAAAGAACCTCGCATTACAACTCCGCTGAAGCTTAAACAAAGAGTACCTAACATTTCGGAGGATACACTTGGAGCCAGTGGGCCACCTGAAGGAATAATAGACAGAGATACTGCCAGGTTTCAAGACCTATCACCAAACAATAACGCAGATATTCAGTTTAAAGACGAAGAAGGTACCGGAGCTGATCGAATGATGAGCAAGGTGGGACAAAGTTAACTTTTTCTGTTTCATAAAACTTATTGAAGTTATTTTGTGTTCCAAGATGCCATACTCAATAATTTGATTAATTTTACCGCTGTATATAACATTAACAAGCTTGGCCGACGCTTTATTAATAAACCCATTGCTGAAATGCGTTCAGTTTATCTTTTGGCTAATCTGTGTTTTTAGTATGTTTGTTCATGCTTTTTCGCTCAGTCACTGTGTTCGTTGTGTTTACTAGTTTCTGTTGTCTTTTCTTATCCGATTATAATTTTGGACTTTAAATGACGTGAGGAACCGGAAAACTAACCTTGATTGCTCGTGAAGTATTTGTTTTACCAATGAGCTTAAATGATAGGTCAACCCCGTAGCAGCATACCATTTAACACTGTATACATAGTATTGATTAGATTAAGTTTTTTCCATGGGAAAATAGTTTGCCAAGTCTCCGTTTTATGTCGATTTAATGTTCTTTTGAACTACTACTACATGTTATGAAACTATATTTAGCTAAAGCATTTTAAAATATACCAATTGTTGATAAATACAAATGCTACAATTTTAAAATCTTCCCGTACTGTCTATTCCGAAACAATGTGCGCATATAGACCTGCGTCGAAAGGCGCATTAGCCAAAAAGCACTAGGCATTGAGTATATTTTGATGTGATATACTATCTCTTTGTTTTGTCTTTACTTAGTTTAAGTCTCACGGACTTAATACACTGAAAAGATAATAAATGTCTGGAAAATGTAAAGATGTCATCTCTTTATTGATCACACTTGTTCTTGATCATTCTCGGGATTCTGTTTTGGTGTGCGACTGTAACTTTTATCATTTGCATAGTAGTACAACGCATGATACTTACAAATTGATCAAATGAAATGGGTTTGTTTCATTGCAAAAACTTACAAAAATTGTGTAATTTCCTTAAACCTAAAGCAAAAATTAAAAACACATCCTATTTAAGATGAATGTTCGCACTGAACGATTTTCTTGTGTCTATAACAAAATATTATAATATTAATCCACATGTACGGTTCACTGGATTTTTTCCAAACAAATATATTTAATCAAACGTAAGGTTAGCAGTTCTGAAGCCTTCGGGATTAGTTCTGTCCTTATGTATTATTTGGTTTAATTAAACTACATAATTTATGATAAATGAAAGAGAAAGGTATGAAAAGGGGTCTGCATTAAGAAGAAAGAAAAACATATGGAACGGAAATCAGGAATGTGTGATGAATTCAGATTTAAAATAATTGCTCTAATTCTTATGAACATGGTAATTTTATTTATGCATTTCTTGAAATATCAAACAATCAAAGAAATGTACATAAAAAGGTTCAGACAACCAATATAAATGTTGGGTACAATCCATCATTCTATTTCCGCAGGACTATACATAGTTAAAGTAACCCTTACGTAAAAATTGTAATCATTTAGAAGACTACAAAATACATTTATAATTAATAATAAATATTGCACTTGGATAACAAAGTATAACTTGAACTTTTTTTAGGTTCAAAGAAAATTACATCATTTTTGTATGTTTCTGCAATGAAATATACCCATTTCTTTTGATCAATTTGTAAGCACCAAGCGTTGTACTATACAAATGATAAAAGTTACTGTCGCACGCCAAAACAAAATCCCCTAATAATCAAGAACAAGTGTGATAAAAGCAAATCACTCGACTCAAATAGACCAGTATGAGTTGAATTTAGAATATGGAGTATGATGTGGATATGCACAACGACTGATCGATTTTAAAAAGAAAAATGCATAGGTTTATTGTTATCATTGAAAATATGTATTGCACATTAAAAGATCTTCAGAAGTCAAGTAAATCTCTGATTGCGATAACATTTTTGAAAAGTCGGAATCAGAAAGTCAGTTCTAACTCTAAAAGAGGAGAGAAAAGGCAGGCGACCGTTGTACCCCGACCTTATTATAAGCCACAAAAATTCTACCTTGGTTTAGCCGATAATAGAACTTCAAATAAACCACCGTTTACCCAAGCGATCATGTATACTACCTTGTATTAGCGCAAGGTTTAAATATGAAAATTGTGTGATAATGTTTTCTCAGCGAAGACGACTCTTTTCGTTCCCAGTTGTCGCAGTAACTTGAGTTAGCAAAACTTAGAAACAATTGATATCAATTCATCACGGAGCTATAAAATAACTGTGATAGCCTCAAACTAGTAATCGATGTTTTCTTAGCTTTTCACGTACATGACATATGTTAACGCATGTGATTGAAATTTCGAGTCCTTGTTGGAAAAATGTTAAACCCAGTTTAACACAAACATAAAATATCGGACCATGTGTGATCCCTTACCTATAATTGCTCAGGTATATTCATAAAAAGTCTGGCTCTTTCACCGAGTTGTTTGAACAACCAGCGTTAGTCTTTTGTTCATTCAAGCACTCGTGAAACATTGGTCGCTAATACCGAGACCCATAAAATTTCACTCATGTAAAAGAAGTCGAGAGTCGAAAGCCAAATATTTAACAATATTTTATGACGGGTCTCTTCTGTTTGGTTTAAGAAATGAGTCAGGTAAAATTTTAATCTTTGGCAAGGAACTGTCGGAGAACAGTTCAATGGAATTTATAGTGTTCGCTAATTTGGTAATAGCAAAGTTGAAGCATCTTTACTACAGAAGCAAGCCAAAAGAAAACGAAAATACGAATTTTAACCAGGGACAGTCGAGTTTGTATTCGACTACTATGCGACACAGAAATCTGAAATTGTCACTGAGTGTTGTATGGCTAATTAGTATTCATCGGTATACATTTTAGTTCTGTGATAATCTTATTTCCTTCTATATAAATTTGATTGGATTTTAAATTTAAAAAAAAATATATATATAATTTTTTTCGGGCACGAACTGTAAATACATCATTATACTTTCATATGAAAACATAAAACAACTATGTTGTAATCTGGTTTATACTTTCAAAAGATTATTGTTCATACAATTGCTTTGGTATAAGCCTATCATTTCCACATCAAACCAGAAGTGAGTCCTCATATTACTATAATGCCTGGGAGTGTAAAAAGAAAAACTATACTACAGACCAGGTTTCTTCTTGTTTAGGATCCAAGACATCTATTATAATTCTCTATATTTCTGTATACGCAATGTCTTTGTGTATTATGTATACGAATTCGCCCCTGGATTTGCGCCCGTAGACCGGATCGGATCGCTTCCCGTCTTCCCTTGTATCTTTTTTTTACAACCACCTTTGATGGTAATGACCACAATGTTGTTAAGGAAAAAACTGCCAGGTCCTACGTATTTAAGGTGTTTACCCAAGTATTTAGCGTACAATAGCGGGCGTTTATTGCTTAATTTGGTTCTCAGGTCCTCTGCAAAATGTGTCCGGTCATTGCCGCGATTAGTAAACGCCATAAATGCGATATTTTTGCCCGCTAGCCAGAAAATGTCCGTTAATTGTCCCTGTCTATTCACGGTTAGAAAATGCTAACGGCCGATGGTTTATGTATTTGAGGAGTTCACTCCTTTAGGTTGATCGTCGTGGAGCTTTGTGAAGTTCAGTCTGTTCCTGAGCTTGGCTCAGGGGCGTAACAGAAAAATACTCTTGTTATTTATCTATGTAATGTCTGCGCGGACACAAATATCATAAGCATTCCCTTTTCAATTAATAGGTCATTAGATTTAGATGCCTGGTGTTCTAGGGCTAGTTTTTAGTATGAATTAGAACGATTTTTGACTAATTTTTGAAACCGATTAATCTCAAAGGTCCGAATCAGAGAGAAAAAAAATTTCTTACTTTTGTTACAACTTTCCCCTTTCCACAATTTCCCTGTAGTATCTAAGATCTCAAGCCATACCAGTGGCACTGAAACCAAGGAAATAAAAGAAACCTAACAAATTAACATAAAAAAGACATACAACAAACCATATTTTTTTTTGTAATAGTCCAGTTGTCTAGTTATACCAGAAAAAAATTGGGACATAATAGCTATCGTAACAAAATCGTCCTACGGCGATAGTTTTGAGAGTGATCGTTTAAATTGGTTCTTTATAGTATGTCAACCCGGAGGCAAATTCACCTGGATTGTAGCTGAAGAGCAAATTAGAGCGTCTGACTTTTTTTGGTCGTTTGTCATGTGTTTGTCTCGACGGCGCATGGCGTGTTTGACTAATGGTCAGTTATGTACAAAATGGGATTGCAGGTCATTGTTACAGAAATTACAAGGAAACGGACGGGATCATTAGAGAAAGACTGTGAAAACCTAAACATGCGATTTCTTCGTGCTTTAAGAATTTCCAGTAAAATTATTGTTTTGTAGATCAGTTGTAGATTTTTTTTAAAGCAAAACTACCCGTAACTTTTAGCTTTATATAATGCATTTTCGACTTTACTTCGTACATTAGAAGGCTCGTGGTTTAGGGTTAGAGAAAATATTGAAATTTTACTCTTTCTACATGTAAAATAGTGAAAGACACTCTCAGAGCTGGCTGAGTGACCCATCCTAATGTATTAGCCTTAGGTTTGAAAATTGAAGGGCGAAAATAGGTGAAAAGGGTATTGTGTGCCGTCTTGGCCTGGTCGGGTTATGTTTAGGGTTAGATTTAAGGTAAGGATTAGAGTTAGGACTTATGAGTATAAGGCTATGGTTTGAAAATTAGTGGACGAAACGAAAGTAGGTGAATCATATTGTACCGGTATTTAAGATTTTTGGAGGGAAATAATCTTTGGGAATCACGTTGTGCTACAGAGTATACCCATGGACCTAATATTTGACTGATCTCCTTGGTAACAGAACAATTCATAAAATAATTTAACGATTAAATGACAGCAAACATGAATAGGGTTCCAGTGATTTATGTCATTGGATTTGATGTTTGAATGGGTAATATCAAAGACGCTCTCAATCTTAAGAAAAAAAGTCTTGTACTGAGTCACTGGCGTGTAAGAAAATCCCACAACGCAATGACATCAAGTAACCGCGCACTGAGCTCTGCCTAATCGTGGATAACACGCCGTCACATTTTCAGTTTTAAAAGTGCCCATTTTAGTTGGCTATCTCTCCAACAACTACTTTTATCCCATTTCTCCCATTTTACTATGGCACCATGTATGGTGGCTAGTAAAAAGAAATTCATGCTGCCCACTTTAATGTGTTTTGGATGAAGTCTAACGATGCGCCAACATTTTATCACTCTTAAGATTTAGAACGCGTAAAAAAGGTGTTCATATGCAACAGTTATAGAATAAAACATTGCCTTCAAAATGGGGAATCTTCTTGTTCGAATATATTTATACACCCAAAGTTTGATTTCTTTTTAAGCCAATATTTTATATCCAATTAAACTTGGAAACAAGTCAGAGATGTAGGACTTAATCATGAAAATCACTGAATTTTCAATCTTTGACACTAATGTTCAATTTTTGACCTCTTCTTTTAATAACACCAACTGATGTGTTCAAAAGTTGGACACTTTTGTAGCGTTAAAGAAGCTCTTTTTAATGCCAAGTTTTCAACGCCTCTGTGTTCTGTAAGTGTTGCATTTGAACCCTATTTTACGTGTCCTAAAGTTTTTTACGCTTATCTTTTCAAGAAGAAAGTAGAGAAAGGTTGCAGAGAGAGAGAGAGAGAGAAAAAAAATGACGCGTTTAGACTGTAAAAGGTTTCAACGCGTTTTAATTCATATAGCTTTCCCAGTATTTTTTTATTTATACACACTACTCAATTTTATAAATGCTACCCAAAAACGTTGCAACGTGTTTAAATACAGTATAGTGTAAAAACGTTGTTTTGATAACAGTTAATAAACGCTGATTTTATATACGCTGAAATGTTTCTTTTTAAACAGCTACGTTTAATTTTAAAAATAAACGCTATCCATTTTAAGGGAAACACCTACCGTTTAAAAAATAAACAACCCGTTTAAATGAAAACATCAGTGATTTATATATAGACAGGCATCAGCGTTTATTAACTGTTATCAAAATAACGTTTTTACATTTACTGTGCTTAAACACGTTGCAAAATTTTTAGGTAGCGTTTATAAAAATAAAGAAAATAATGGGCAGGCTATATAACGGGTTGAAACATTTATAAAGTACAAACGTTATATAAACGTTAGTTTTACTGTGAACTCATCTATAGAAATGACAATAATTACACTTGTTTAACAAAGTTATAAAAATGTCTTCAGTCTGTGACGTAAGAGGTATTAACCTGTTTGTCATCGTACACATTAAAATCATGCTGGAAGAACCATTTTTTTCAGATCTTCTTAAGCTTAATCATTGAAGAACATTTTTGGAATCTTTGAAGAACCGAGCCTTTATTTTCTAAATATTTTTATAGCTTGGATGTTTGAAGAACGTTTTCTGAACGTTTAGGCTTAAAAGCAATTTCTGAATCTTGAAAGAACAATATCTGCATGGAAAAGGCTTTTCTGTATATATTTTCTGTTTATGAAAAAACCTTTTTTTTTATCTCAGTTTATTTCTTGTTTTGAATCTTCGTTGAAGAACCTCACTGAGGAATCTCAGAGGAGCCTTTTTATTTTTAAGTGTTTTTTCTTCCCGGTTATTTCTGCGTTTGCCAACAATCACGAACAAAAGTATTTTTTCAGACATGCACTAATTTTGAATGGGTACAATTGCACCATACAGATCGCACAAAAGTACTAAATTTTAATGTAATGTTTGAAGCCAACGCTAACACTAAAGCTCATGAAGGAAAATGGCACGTTTCCACATTGGCCAGGAGGAGAGGAGGCTCAGTTTATATTAAGGAATATAATATGTTTCAACAATTTTGTCCGACATTGCAGAGATCATTCTTTAATTTATCTTTTGCTTGGTCTTTCTCTGTTCCGTTGTTCTTAGTCCAACAAGATAGAAACGCCAGATATACAGTCCTCAAACGATATTCAACAATAGCAAGTGTGGAAAAGGCGGGCAAGTGCAACGAGATGTGAAATACTTTCACAAAGTGTCTAAACCCCAGAAGTAGTGTTACCACAACAGGGGTTACATCCACAACTGTGTGTGAAAAAGAAAGAAAAAAGACAAATTGAAAGAATATTTCCAGTTGAATTGCCAACTCTTACTTGGGTCTGGCCACTAGGTTGTTATGTTTGGCAGGTTCTAGCTAGTATGTCGGGAATAGAGCATTTGAGAGATTGTTAAATACGTACTCATATTTTGCTTAGGAGATGTCAATATGGTGAAAAGCGAAATAATGCCAAATAGCCAACTATACTCTGTTCAGTCTCAAGTTGAGAGTGAGGTTACTGGGCTTACGTAAACACATTCACACGAGAATAAAGTCGGCACATACGAAACGCTACTAGCGAGAAGACACGTCATGACGTCACTGACAGCTCCAGCGCAGATAAGTAGTCAATCGTTTTTGTCTTTTGGGTCTTAAAATTAAAAATTGTTGTGACAAAAGTTCGTTCATTTCAGTGACATTTCTCCAGAAAAAAATTAGAAGACAAGCAAGCAAACACACAAACAATCAAACAAGCAAGCGAACAAACAAATAAACAACAAAGAAAATTCTCCATTACCTAAAAAAATCAACTTTAGCGACTTGCGACTCAGTCATATTGGTTGATCACACGCGTCCCTCAAACTGAGATCTTAATTTCAGCGGTGACGATTAGCATGATTAGTGGTGGTAATTGTATCCCAGGAGTCCTGGAATTGAGAACTTGCTGTAAGTTTTCAACGTTCAGCGATGCTTGCATCAACAACAGACTGGAAAATCCTCAACAAGCAATAGGTTTGATTTTCTTCTATAAGGGACATAATTGTTCCATGTTGTATATTTATACGATGTAATAAAAATTGAATATTTCACGCCTGCATTATTAGGCTTATGTATATATTTTACGAAACGAAAACGGGCTTAGTTCATCCTTTCGTTTGTATGCTTTATTCCATTATATAGTTAAGTCAAAATCCTCAATTCCGTGACTAATCTTTGGCAAGTAAGGTTTGACATGTGGGCTAAAAACCTTCTAAAATGTCCTTTGAAGTCAAATCAATCGTCAAACCTTACTTGGCAAAGATTAGTCACGGAATTGAGGATTTAAAAAAAAAAAAAAAAAAAATCATATTGGTTGATCACACGCGTCCCTCAAACTGAGATCTTAATTTCAGCGGTGACGATTAGCATGATTAGTGGTGGTAATTGTATCCCAGGAGTCCTGGAATTGAGAACTTGCTGTAAGTTTTCAACGTTCAGCGATGCTTGCATCAACAACAGACTGGAAAATCCTCAACAAGCAATAGGTTTGATTTTCTTCTATAAGGGACATAATTGTTCCATGTTGTATATTTATACGATGTAATAAAAATTGAATATTTCACGCCTGCATTATTAGGCTTATGTATATATTTTACGAAACGAAAACGGGCTTAGTTCATCCTTTCGTTTGTATGCTTTATTCCATTATATAGTTAAGTCAAAATCCTCAATTCCGTGACTAATCTTTGGCAAGTAAGGTTTGACATGTGGGCTAAAAACCTTCTAAAATGTCCTTTGAAGTCAAATCAATCGTCAAACCTTACTTGGCAAAGATTAGTCACGGAATTGAGGATTTAAAAAAAAAAAAAAAAAAAATCATATTGGTTGATCACACGCGTCCCTCAAACTGAGATCTTAATTTCAGCGGTGACGATTAGCATGATTAGTGGTGGTAATTGTATCCCAGGAGTCCTGGAATTGAGAACTTGCTGTAAGTTTTCAACGTTCAGCGATGCTTGCATCAACAACAGACTGGAAAATCCTCAACAAGCAATAGGTTTGATTTTCTTCTATAAGGGACATAATTGTTCCATGTTGTATATTTATACGATGTAATAAAAATTGAATATTTCACGCCTGCATTATTAGGCTTGAAGTAAATCAATCGTCAAACCTTACTTGGCAAAGATCATCCTTTCGTTTGTATGCTTTATTCCATTATATCATGATGTTTGATGACCGAATAAAGCGTGTTCTCCAAAGGATCTGTCTGGTAGACCCGTTTCGTTTCGCACAATGCAGTATAGGCCAATTATTATAATATTATTTTCTTTTGCTAGCAAAACAAGAGTTTTACCTTATAGTTATGGAATTGTTTTCTTACATTTAAATCGTTGGCAATTTTGTATTTCGTAAGTAAATTACTCAACTTTGTTCACCCTTTCGGAATCCTGACGGTCAAGCATTGCATATTTTTTAAAAAAAAGATCCTGTTGACAAGACCTAAAGAAATATTTGAACAGTTCAGATTAAATCGTTCTTCTCAAAAGAGTACACGCAATATTATATTTCTGTTCAGTCAAACACACTGACCGCAAGAATCGGATGGGAAATTCCAATATTTTCGTGTTATTTTAAGACAATTTTGGTTTGTATTGATCAAAGTAGGTCATTTTTAACGGTAATACACCCCGCTTATCTACCCATGGCGCGAACACCATTTGCGCTGGAATTAGGGCAACAACTGCACTGTTACTTCACACCAACCATGCCAACCAGAACAAGTCAACTAATGAAAGTGTGGTTCGGGGTAATATTTATGGCTGAACAGTTGAAGACAGAAACAAGAAAAACACGTTCAAATACCCCTGAACTAGATTATTGTAGAAAATTGCTTGTCATAATTTTACTCTAAATATGACTGACATGAGTAAGCGCACGTAGAAGGGTTTTGTTCGCTAATTATCTGAGGGTATACGCTGTGTGATGTTCTTTTCCGCAGAGATAGTTTGAGGATAAATGCTAACTATTGGGAAATGTGGGTGGGGCATGAATAAAATGATATTAGGAATTTTAAATATGTATTTTCATTAAACGAATAAAAAATAAAGTAAACAAACGTCATACAAAAAAAAAAAAAAAAAAAAAAAAACAACTCGTGGACATCGTGAAAAGCTCCAATGTAGATCAAAAGTATAACTTCAAGTTGAAGGAATTCTAGGAACATTATCATGGTAACGTAACCGGAACGCGTCACTAGCTTGCCTTATTTTGTACCCCTTGTACCAGAGTGTGTTTTGAATCAATCCCATGATGCAGAGCAATGTTCCTATACTATAATGTAATAAAACACATGTCAGTACTTAGGGACAAAAAGTATTCCAAAAGTTTAAGAACCACAAAATATTTTATAATCATGCTAAAAATTCCCTAAGTACTAACGCTTTGTGGGCTAAAATGAGCATTAAAGTCAGGGTTTTTATGTGTTAAGAATAGTATTTTCATGGGATCACATGACCCTATTGAGGTTAAATTTCTCAAAGCTGGTGCATTGTGGGATTGACTCAAAACACCGCTGGAATTAGGGCAACAATTGCACTGTTACTTCACACCAACCAGAACAAGTCAACTAATGAAAGTGTGGTTCGGGGTAATATTTATGGCTGAACAGTTGAAGACAGAAACAAGAAAAACACATTAAAAAAAAATTGGTACCCTTATACCAATAATTGCATTGCTTTAGGATTTAAGTGTTTTAGGCCCATAATACTATGATTCACAGTTGTAATAATTAATACATTTCGTCTGCCTTCAAAAACTGGGAAAGGGAAAACTGTATATATGAGAGTTAGACCCAAGACTTACAACTTCTTTTTGTATGTTTAACCAAAATTAACAGAGTGGTTATGTGGACGAAATCGTTGGAATAAATACGCTCTTAGGGTCAAAAGTTCGTCGACATTTCTAATTCTTAAGTTACCTCTTTCACACTAGTTAATTGTCTTGTAGTCAAAGAAGAGATAATATGTTACTTTCGTTTAATGCTTAAGCGTGATTACAAAGGACGCCATATTGGATTTCGTCTAAAATGGCGTCACGGTTTATGTGGAGTACTGGAGTTCATTGATAGTTCTCGTTTTATCATATCAAAGTTCAGCTATGCCTGGGAGTAGAGCTGCATGGCGCCTCGTGCTTACTTATTCTGTACGAACAGGTTTCCTTAAAAAAATTAATACATTGTCATTTTGAAAAGAATTATCTATGCGGACAGGAAGCGATTTGGGGGATCAACCATATTTGATGTTTAGGTTTGGCAAAAATGCGCCCGCCTGAGTAAATTTGAATTTTCAAATTTAGTGTTCAAGCAAAAATAAGACAAATGCATTTTCAAGGCTGATGAGGAAGAAAAAAAAAATGTTTTTAATTATCGCATTTGCGGATTTAAAGTCAACATGCCATTGTCACCCATTCATATTTGATTTGTGTGCAAAAGCACCACTTTCCCACTTAAACACCCACAAATAATTCTTCTGATGCATTTTTTGGCCCTAGTTAACAGGACGGTGCTAATGTTTGCAACCTCTGAGGCATAATAACAGGACAATTAGAGCTGCAACGTTGAACATTTTGTGATAATTAGGAAGCCCAATTATGGGAATAGGGGAATTAGGGGGAACACGTTGTTTTCAAAGTTAAACGGAAGAACGTGATGATTTTCCCAGGAAAGTGAAGAACGTTTAATGCAGAAAGGAGATCAATGGGAAATCATTATTGATAATTATTTTTACACAACATGAGTGGGGAAATTTGAAAAGAGAAAATTTATATAAAAAAAAATAAATAAAAAATAAAATCCCAATTCCCCCTAATTTACTGGTCCCACTAATTGAGCCAACACTTTCATATCATTTAGAGTTTTCTCATTTTTCATGAACATTTGAAATTAAGTTGCTCAATATTAGATTTCCACACAGAAAAACCAATGCTTAAACCACCGGGTTTGCTGTTTGTTTGAGGCTTGTTAAGCAACCGCTTAAACGTTAGCACCATTTTCTTCTGTTTACGGCTTTTGAACTTGTTAAGCAACCGCTTAAACTTTAAGCACCCAGGTTATCTGTTTACGGCTTAAGGTAGGACAAGCAAAGAAAGTACAATCGTTAAGCTTTATGATCTTCTATTGCAGTTCGTAGGTTTGATTTGCTTGATCTAAGTTAGCTACGCTAAATTATCCGTTTGGCGTGGGATGAGAAAGTCAGCAGAAGTTTCCCATATGGGTATTTTTCCAGTATGTCTAGCTACGTGTATCTGTATTGTCAAAATGAAAAATTCTAAATGGTTGGACAGGTATTTTAATTAGTTACATCCATCAAAATGGTATTGGTTTCGGTTTTTTTTTTAGTCCTTTTTTAGTTAACAAACGTTGTCCATATAAAAACCCTAATACGTTTCTTCAAAAAAAACTTTTTCAGGACGTCCCACAATTTTGTGATAGCTGTTAAGAAGTTGTGGGAAGGTTGGGCTCAGTATTTTATCTTAAGTTAGCTCACGCTAAATTATCCGTTTGGCGTGGGATGAGAAAGTCAGCAGAATTTTCCATATCGGGATTTTTCCGTATTGTCAGCTACGTGTATCTGTATTGTCATAAATGAAAATATAAATGGTTTTTTGGACAGGTAATTTTTCTTACGTTACATCCATCAAATGTTATTGGTTTTTCGGTTTCTTTTAGTCTTTTTGAGTTAAAACGTTGTCATAAAACCATAATAAGTTTCTTCAAAAATAATTCAGACGCTCCCACAATTTGTGATAGCTTTGTTAAGAAGTGGTGGGAAGTTGGGCTTCAGTCTTTATCTAAGTTAGCTACGCTAAATTATCCGTTTGGTGTGGATGAGAAAGTCAGCAGAATTTTCCATATCGGTATTTTTCCGTCTGTCTAGCTACGTGGATCTGTATTTGTTCATGAATGAAAATTAAATGGCTGGACAGGTTATTTTCATTAGTTAACCCATTCAAATGTTATGGTTTCGGTTTTTTAGTCCTTTTTTAGTTAAAAACGTTGTCCATAAAACCCTAATAAGTTTCTTTCAAAATCATTTTCATACCTTTCCACAATTTTTGTGAAGCTGTTTTAAAAGTTGTGGGAAGGTTGGGCTTCAGTCTTTATCTAATTAGCTACGCTCAATTATCCCGTTTGGTGTGGATGAGAAAGTCAGCAGAATTTTCCATATCGGTATTTTTCCGTCTGTCTAGCTACGTATCTGTATGTCCCTGATGAAAATATAAATGGCTGGACAGGTATTTTCATTAACGTTTACAAGAGTTACAGCCATCCAAATGTTATTGTTTCGGTTTTTTAGTCCCATTGTTTAGTTAAAAACTTTGTCCCATCAACCCTAATATAGTTTCTTTCAAAAATAATTTTCAGACGCTCCCACCAATTTTGTGATAGCTGTTAAGAGTGTGGGAAGGTTGGGCCTCTTCAGTCTTTATCTAGGTTAGCTACGCTAAATTATCCGTTGGTTGGTGTGGGATGAGAAAGTCAGCAGAATTTTCCATATCGGTATTTTTCCGTCTGTCTAGCTACGTGTATCTGTATTGTCATGATTGAAAATATAAATGCACACCGTGTTGGACAGGTATTTATTAGTTACATCCATCAAAGGTTATTGTTTAGAGTTTTTAGTCTTTTTTAGTTAAAAACGTTGTATAAAACCATAAACTAAAGTTTCTTTTCAAATAATTTTCAGACGCTCCCCACAATTTGGTGATAGCTGTTATGAAGTTGTGGGAAGGTTGGGCTTCAGTCTTTATCTAAGTTAGCTACGCTAAATTATCCGTTTGGCGTGGAGGGATGAGAAAGTTCAGCCAGAATTTTCCATATCGGTATTTTTTCGTATGTCAGCTACGTGTATATGTATTGTCATGGAATGAAAAATAAATGGCTGGACAGGTTATTTTCCTTAGTTACAATCCATCAAATGTTATTGGTTTCGGTTTTTAGTCCGTTTTTAGTTAAAAACGTTGTCCAGAAAACCCTAATAATTTTCTTTCACAAAATAATTTTTCAGACCTCCCACCAATTTTGTGATATTTGTTAAGAAGTTTGGGGAAGTTGGGCTTCAGTCCTTCAAATATGTCAGAAGCCTTATCTTTTCTTCTTTTCTTAAAATTTATTTAGGTGTCAAGTCACCATTCACATTTTTCACCCCAATTAACCTTAAAAGTTAGTATTTTTATGTGGACCACAAGGCCATATTCCCGTCTTACTTGTTAAGCAAAGAATTCCGCGCGAGTCAAAAGAGACCATTTAAAGTGACCTGAGACCTACGATATGTCTGAAATTATACTGTACTGTTTCCGTCAGACTCGGGCAAACATAGCTTCAACAATTGCCGATGTCTCGACATCGAAAAGATAGAGTAGGGGTCCAGATCACAAAAACAAGCTCTAGGCTCTGGAAAAGAAGCTCCAATGAAAAAAAAACCCCGGATCAAACTTGCACTACCCCCGGCTACTCGGTTGTCGGTACCTGCGTAGTAATGTGCATGTATGCCCAGGCAATGACTTAAAAATACCGCATAAATATAGGTGGGGAAATGATACCATTTACGGACATTTTTGGAATGAGTCGATTTTTGTCGACGTGAAAGTTTTCTTGCAAAGGGATAAGGACCTTTTAAGACGAAATAAGGCCTCTGGATAACTGATAAGGAAAATGAAATGGTGTACATGTCAAGCTCAGTATCCGGCAAGAAAGTACAAAAACGAATTCTTGCAAGCAAGCAAGCAAGAAAAAAAATCCATGTCACGACAAATCAGAACACCTCACATCTTCTTCTCTCGTGTTGGAAGATTCGTTACCAGGCACAGTTGTCTTACCAGAATGGACACTCTTTTCAGAACTTTTCCTCTGTCAGTTTGAGAAAGTTAATGACGACAATTTTCGTTCAGTAGCGGCCCTAAATACTACAGACTATCCCAATAAAAACTATACAATCAAACAAAATTATAAAAAATATACACTGTGCAATTTTTTGCCATATTTTTGATTTCATTTGTTAGACAGATCCTAAGCTAATCCTCGCTATTATTCCATCCAATTGATGGACCCTAAGCAAGATATGGTCAGTTGAACACAAAGGATAAATACACTTGGGCCGTTTTCATCACCTGAAGGTTCAAGAAACTAAAGGTAATAGGCGTGTAGCATCATTGTGAGATTAACCCTTTCAACCCAAAAAGATTCTGTATATTGAAATAAAGTATCTTAATGACACTATATAACACAAAAAATTATATATTTTTCAGTGAAAGCACCAGACATTATTGATGTATTGTGGGTGAATGAGGGACCCCCTCTCAGGGGGACAAGAATATGAATTTAGGGAATGGGAATTTGACTGCTGACACTAATGTAACAGCCTCAAGTTTGTTGAGGGACAATGTGTGGACAACGCTCTAATGTGGAGGGACAATTTCCCTTCCACACTCTTCACACTGTTTCAAGATGCCGGGAGGATATGATGAAGAAAACGTGTTACAAAGAGCATAAAGGAAAAAGGATGGTTGTGTTCAAGGTCTCAGTTCACTTCAACCAAGGGTGTTTTTATAGTTCTACCTTCTGCGAAACCAGGAGTAAAGCTGAGACAACAAGACTGTTTGGATTGAATTTTTCCCATGCGACATGCCTTTATTGGCATTTGCGACATTATAAGTTATAAATTATGTTTATCACAAGAAAACAGCACGTATATACCTACTTTTTATTTTAGTTTCAATAAAGAATGTCTTGAAGGTGATTTTCACATGGGCAACTTGGTTGGATATCAGGATAGGACTCGAAACCTGCCCAAAGGTTTTCAACTGTCTCAGATAATTAGCCATAACTCCTGAACCAGACCCCCAATTACACCAACTAAAATCTAGAAAGCTGGAACACTCCTAAAAAAGAATCACTTAAAACGCGAGTTGAGATGAACTAAATTTTTGGCCAAAAATCATCTTGGATTGTATATTTTTTTGGGACAGTCTGTATTTCTAGTTCTGCTAACGTTTATACACACACCTAACAACATTCATGCGATGTTAAAAATGGTTTACCCACATTCTAAAATTGCCTATCAAAAGAAAGTTTATCTGTTCGAGAGCACCTATAGAGAATTCTTGTCAAAATTGCAAAGGTCAATGAAAATTCAGAGCCACCGTCCCCCCAAAATTTGTTAAATTATCTGTAGCTGGCCATCCATGGACGACTCCATTTATTTTTAATTGTAGGTCATCTAGGAATTTGCTTATTACCGTTGATAATTTTGAATAGAACCTCTTAAGTCTCCTCGACAGATATCGTGCCATTTTAAATATGTCATTGTTTTTAAATGCATTTAAAACATCTTTAACGTCTACATACGTTTGGGACCACCTACGTCAAGCGATTGGTCGTTACTACTCAAACAGTTTAAGTTTACAGTTTAACTTTGTCAATCTGTTGACAACATATGAAGGACTCAAATAGTGAGAATCGAATATTAACCGGTCTTTTTTTGGACAAAGTTTACCTCATTTATTGTTTTTATTATATGCAACTTTCGTAATATATATTTTTCTATCCAAACTCGATGGTAAGGGTGTTTATCACGAATTCTGATCATTCACAAAGCAAGAGAGCGTAATGATTAACACCAGATCTTTAAGAGCATTCGACGCGATCGATCCTGACATTGACTACATCAATTGGAATACTATGGTTTTGAAGGAATGTATGACTTGGTTTTCAAAGTTAACTTTCCAACAGAATTTATATTTATAACTCATGCAATTCTAACTTTGTAACATATTTGTGGAGTGCCTCAAGGATCGGATATCGGGTCCGTTGCTCTTCATATTATTTGTCCATGGTACTATATCTACATCATCTAATTTTTGATTGCCGAAGAAGATAACCCAATAGTCTATTCAGCGTTTTTGATGTTTATAAACTTAATCTTGCAGTATTTATGTTCAGAGAGTATAATAACACACACAAACGATTTTATTATTTTTTTACAAAACTAATACAAGAGGTGATAATATAATATGAGAAATAAATGATTATATATCAAAAATAATCTGCCCTTGAAATATTTTTTTAAATGTCCAAAAGTTTTAGACTCAATTAAAAGATATGATATGCCATATTTTTGAATTGATATTTCTTTAAACTATTTAATTAAATTACCTCAATTTAATTTGTTATTGTCCTTCTCTAAAAAGTGTTTTATTGGGTTTTTACCTGGAACTTTATTGTTAAAATGAGATTATCATTTCTGACCAAATATTGGCCTTTTAATGCATCTCCTCCATATCATTCTTTAATTTTATTTTATTATTTTTGTTTCATTAATTCCTGCAAAGCATTGTTTAGAAACGTAAGTGCAAATCAGTGTTCCGATATTACACATGTCAAATCTCTAAATCTCCTTGGCGACAAGCGCCTAACACCTACCTTCAAATGTCTAAAATGGTTAGTTTTTAAGAAGGTTTGATATAAAGTACTTAGAAATAAAATAGATATATCAAAATGTTTAAAAACGTGGTGTAGAAGTGTTGAGAGAAGTATCTAATTTCTAACCACGTTTTTTACAGTGTTAATTTGATACATTATGATATGGAATTGAACTACAAGTAATTTCTGTTGTAGGTGATACCCCTCGCCACCAGCATTCGTAATTTTAGCGCGTATTTGATCATAAATTGGTGTTTAGGAATTTTTTAAATCACATTTCTCATTTTGGTTTGTACTTATTTTTAAAACTTATTAACCAAGGCTTGAAAACTAGCCTGTATATTGTAGATGTACATCCCTGGTAAATAAATAAAACAAGAATTCGACGTATTCGCAAAGTCGTTAAATAAATGGTTTCTATTAACAAATCAGAATAAATGAAATATCTCAGTGTACAAATCTCCCAATATAATATGTGAAAGCAAATTGAATGTTTACATCGTGCGAAATTTTCCCATGACCTCGAATTCTCTATACATCCAGCATGCATGTTTTGGACAAGAATACAATCTTGTTGAGCAATATCTTATTTGCAGGCCTATCTAATCGTCTGCGACACACAACAAGCAGAACGTTTACATTATAATTAACACATTGAGTGTTCTTCGGCAGCTTCCTTTGAAATCTTATAATCCAATCCACTTCTCACATCATGTTCAGACATTCCACATTAGTGATAAAACTATCGGCTATTTAAAAATACCGCTAGATGTTTATCGAATGTCTACTGACAATTCACATGACCTCGGTTGCTTTCAGATGTCCAGTCACAAAATATCAAGTGTTTGCGCGTGCGTCATGACATTTCATGTATTCCAAAATCGTAGGTCACTGATCTCTATACACTGGATTGATAACCTGGGCTCGAAACTTCACAGCTGTTTGACACCATGCGAATCGTCTCTTTTATTTTTAGAGCAATTTTAAGCAGCGGCGACACAATTTTGACAACGGATATTAGTTGGGACATGCAAGGGCTATGATCTCTCCAAAAATCAGAAAAATCCATTGCGGGAATCTTGCCATATAGGCCTACAAAGATCATGATTTGTATGTTATAGCGCCCTCTATGTGCCAGTTCTCCATAGAGAGACGTGTTAAATTAGATTTGGAATCCCAAAAGAGCCCAAGCAGGTTGGTCATTTACACAAAATGTGTTCCCATTGAAATGTGGCTGTGACAAGCGGCATAACCGAATACAGAATCAAGCCAGTTCAGTGAGCTCAATGTATTTGAGTTGCGCGCGTATGGGATGTAGGTGTTTCTGGAATTATATTGTGTTGGGTACACCAAGATGTCTGCCGGTTGCTTCACTCATCTAATATACAGTAACTGTTGTGTCCAATGCATTGTATAGAGAGATCAATGTCCTAGGTTAACTTAAAATTATGTTGCTGGTAACTTTTGTTGTTACTATTTTTAGTATTTTTAGCTATATTGCGTGTTTTATAGCACGAATACGTCGGGTTAGGACATATTCAAGACCAAGCCATATCCGCCATTTTACCAGACAAGCTCATACACGATAGAACAGTACAAGCACCAATATTTATCTCACCGCTTTGTTCACTTATCACAATATTAGCCCTGGAACTGCCAAATCTAAAATACGTTGACACGAAACGCAAACATGGATATAAATGGACTACAAAAAGAGGTGACCTTTAAACCTATTGTCAATATAGGCACAGGGCAAACAGTGGCCCAAGAAGATGCCAAAACACTGCACAAGTTGCCCTAGTCTCGATCACCACGCCAGAGTTTTATAGTTTGCATACCACTGCGCGCTGCACTGAGATAGTGATCTTTGGAATTGGTACTCAGGAGTGTACAAGGATAGCGCGAAATTAATACAGCTCATATATCTGCATTCCTGAAGAACGACCTGGGGTAAAGAGGCTACTACCGCCTGGCATCATCGTACAGCATACGCCGAATTATATATTTGACCATTTTTGCTCACAACTTCAGTTTCTAGAAAATTGTGTATGAATTGAATAACAATTGCAAGTGTCTCGAAGGTACATAATAGAATCGTCGCCCAGGCCGTGTCAAAGTTTACTGAGAATAACATCTTTATTGAGGTTCAAGGTAGTTTTCGGAACGACAGGTGTTGTGTGGATCGTATCTTCACTCTTAAAAGTATCTTAGCAACACGCCAAGCCGAAGGCAAAAATACATATTTGGCTTTCCTTGACTTCAAAAAGGCATTTGACACTGTTTGGAGGCTAGGCACGGCCTATTTAAAGTTATCAAGAGTGTTGGAATTAAGGGAAGCTTCCTTACTATAGTGTTGATGAAAGTGTGAAACAAGGCTGCGTCCTTTGGCCAATTATTTTCTGCGTGAATATTAATGAAGTAGCTAAAGCGATAAGATCCAGAAACTTGGGTATTAGTATATTTGGCACAAAAATGTTTGTTCTGGGCAGACCACGTGGTCTTAAAGACACTACAGTGATTCACACGAAACACTTAAAACATTTGAATTTTGCAGGAATAACTTAAAAGTGAACAGAATAAGTCTGTAGAATTAGAATTGTAGTTCGTAAGTTATTTTTTGCAGCTGTAAAATAGGACGGAAAAGAAGAAAAGCCATTGTCAAAGATTTGAATCTCCATCAATTACGTGTTGTAGTAAGTGTCACCGTCACGGACAGGTAATTGACTAAAAATACCGTTTTGTCCTTCAGGTTGATTTTGATCTTATAATTTGCTCGATATGTTAGAATACCTATAACGGTTACATACATGCAAAAATCTGATTTTTGATAATTTTTTCGATTTCCTAATATAGCAAATCACTGATAGTGCCTTTAATTGGTGAGAACGATTGTGATCTGGATAAACTCATTGGTGTCGCTAGTGCATATTCGAACAAATGAAAAACGTGCTTTAACTATGATAAGTCAGGTATACTAATTACAGGTCAAACTAAGTAATAATTGTATAAATGAAGTTAATGAGTAAATATATCTAGGAGTAATCATAACAAAGAATCAATTAGATAACGGTTACATTGATTAAGGTAACCGTGTATAAAAATCGCCTACATTAAATCGATAATTGACAGCCAAGAGGACTACGGTCGCCTTCTGTAGAAATCGATTGGTCTATCATATCCTTGAGAGACTAGTTTTCAACAGATTGACAAAGAAAAAATACTCAACGATAATCAGTATGGATTTCGGTCAAATCATTCTACGCATATGACAATAATTGAACTAGTAGACGCAGTATGTTGCGCAGTAGAACATAATGAAGATACACTTGGAATATTCCTAGACTTATTGAGAGCATTCGATACAATCGACCACTGCATTTTACTCCACAAATTAAAGCACTGTGGTTTTAGGGGCATTGTGTATGGCTGGTTTAAAAGTTACTTAAGTGATATAGAAAACAATACGTTATGTATAGTGGAAGTAAGTCAACTAGAAAAAAATGTACTTTATGGTGTGCCGCAAGGCTCTATTTTAGGTCATCTTTTGTTCATTATTTATGTTAATGACATTGTTAATGACATTGTAAACACCTCTAGTGTCTTTATTTGCTGACGATACTACTTATATTGTACTCTCACAATGACATTGCTGGTGAATTGGATCTAATTACCTCAGAGCTTTTGGAAGTAAGTAATTGGTTTAAAGCAAGTAAACTATTCTGTAAATGCAAGTAAGACAATTATATGTTATTAGGAACTCCCTATGGAACATCAAAAGATATCGTCATAGCGCTAAAAGACAAAAACAAGTCATCAACAAGATGTTTACGATGATATTTGAAATGATGAGCATTTAGATGACAATTTGTTTTCAAATGAGTTGCCATTTCACAATAAACATATTCCAAACACAATCGAGATAGTATTAGATGGAGAAAAATTGAAAAGAGTAGCTAAAACCAAAGTTCTTGGGGTTATCTGTCTTGGAAATGCCACATTGATGGCATATCAAAGACCATATCCAGAAATACTGGCATCTTAAATAAGCTTAAACATTTTGTTCCAGGTCGTATTTTATACTCTTTGTACTGCACCATCTAAAATAATTGTAATCAATGACATCTAGTTACAAGATCGGATATGGGTCGTGCGGTCAAAGGTCAAATTATGATAACTTTTCTCAATATCTTGTGGGCAGTAAGTTGGGAAAAAATAAGCATGTGTGAGTGTTCATGCTAACATCATAGATTTATATTGAATCGAACTAGATAGCGAAATACCACTTCAAAATTTGAGGTGTTTATGCATATTACAAAACAAAGAACATCAATTGCAACCAAAAATCTAGGATTAACTATACTAGGTACTTAGCCTTGTTTAGATTAGGTGTTAACAAGTCAATGAAAGAGTCTGAGTTTCACTGGAACGTGGCACAAGAGCGGGATTTTTTTGTAAACATTGTGTAAAACTGGGAAAAACGTTGGTTAGAATTCATCGATTTTTATGTAGCAAACAATATTACGCAAATACACGTCATCTTAATCTTAACATACGTTAATGTCTGGACACCGAGGCAGTGTCAGTAATTCAATACCACATTTTTGAAGGCATAGCTTTGATACACATTCGCCCAGAAGTGTATCATTGTTGTCAGGAAAAATGAGCTAATCTTGGACGCCAGCAAAATGTCGAAAAATGTTGTGAAACCTTGAAAAAAGTACAAGTGAATGTGTAGGCTTAGCAGATAAAGCCACACAGGAGCTAAACTTGCCAATAAAACTATGACAATCAATAGGTTTCGTCGCTTTCGTTTCGTTCTCTTTTTGGGTGTGTTAACTTTAGCTTGCTCATATAATACCAATTAGCGGTACCCAAAATGCTACAACTGTTGTTATTTTACTAGCAAATGTCATTGACGCTAGTAGTATAACAAGATTGAAAAAGAAACAAATATTTCTTTTTTTTTTCGAAATTGGCCATGCTTCAAAGAATCAACGTTGAGAAGAAAAAACCTTCTTGGCACAGCCCGAAATTTGAAATGTAACGGATACTTGAAGTACAGGTCAATATTCTTTATCAGTATGCAACATAAAATCAAACATGCTTAGCACAGTTTTGAAAAACCACAAAAACGGATACTCGCCTTACAAAATTTAACAATAACATTGAATTACTGATTGTATTAGTGGTACAACATGCAGAAAAGGGAATTCATTTGTATTCGTAAAGTTCAAATCCTAAAGACCTTGGGCGCGTTACCTACTTCAATACCTTTATATATACAAAGTTGCAATGGTGTTACATGAATATTTGTTCAAAATACATTTAAAGTAATAATGACACAAACTGGTCCAACATATACTGTTTCTCATTTTTATTGACTGGGAAGGGCCGCCCACCCTTGGGCCTTCATCTTCGCCGATATTTCCTCCACCGTATATATAAAGACATTTCATATAATAAGACAGGGGTGTTTGATATACCGGGGGCTATATTTATATCGTTGAATGCATAAATCTTACGCCTATTGTTCCGTCGTTTTAGGGGCCTTTTGAATTTTTCATTATTTCCCGCCCATGTAGTCAAGTATACAGTTTTCTGAGAGAGTTTTCGTCCCTTGGGAATTTTTAACTTTTTCATGTTTGAAAAGGGGCTTCTTTAACTCTTTTCCAGCTATTGTCCGTCAAGGTCATGTATAGGTAATGAATGTGGCTTAATGTTTTTTGACGGACGCCATTTTGGATCCATGATTCACCAGCAAAAATTGCGAAAATAATTACATTATTTCTATTACTTTAAAAATAAAGTTTGCAAGTATATCTGATTTCTACCAGTCGGATGCGACGTTTTTGTACCGAACAACCTATCTTTATTAGTATCAGGATGGTATTTTCTGTTTACCCATTTAAAAATAGTCCAAAATGGAAGACATGCTTTAATCTCTATTATTTTTTTTCGATAGGTATGTCTTGGATTCATTGATTCACTACAACAAGTCTTACAATTTGTTTCTAATTCCAGTTTGAAAAATCTAAAAGTGATATATTTTGTACATATATTGAACCAACCAAGCTGTGTCTTAGTTCCTTTAATTAAACAAAAAATCCCAGGACTGAAGAACACTTATATAGACAGGTTGATAATCCCCTTCCTAAGGGGTTCCCAAAAAAATAAGTTCCCCCTAAAATTCGAGGGCCTTTCGTTGCATAACTTCACTTAGAACTGGATGAGTGGAAAATTTTAAAAAGTTTTGAAGAGAGGAAACATTTGGCTCTGCCACAAAAGTCATTGCTTTTCAAAATACACTTTTGGCATCAACACACACTCCCTTTTTCCAAAAATGATGTTGTCAGAAAAAGTGCCACTTTACTGTATTCAAAGATCTAAAGTCAAGAAATTACCAATTTACAACGATTTCATTTACTTTCTTTATATTCATTGTGGTCTGAAGTAAATAAGCTTAAAACATGAACGCACAGGCAAACAGATGAACAAACAAGACAAATATGCAGGCAAACAATGAAACGATGAGATGAGATTTGCATAAGCAACACCAGTCGAAATATGAAACAGATCGACACATAAAGGAGAACGCTATACTGGCTCAACGTGGTGGAATTATCCAGAGAGCATGGAATCACAATCATAAACAGAACATCAACAAATTGGTAAACATCATGTGCAAACACTACAATGATGTCATCAGTGCAGATGGGGGAAACATTGACTATTGAGTCTCACCCCGAATGACAAAATAATTAAGCTTATTTTGATTTAAAACAGGCATTTCAATAAAAAGAGCAATATACAAAGAAAAATGACTATTTGATACTGATGAATGTAAAGCTTATATCGCATTCTTTATTTTCCTGCATATTTGTCTTGTTTATTTGTTTGCCCATGCGTCAATGTCTTAAGCTTATTTACCTCAGATCGCAATGAATAATGGAATGAAATCGTTGTTGTAAAATGTTAATATCTTACTTTAGACCTTTGAATACGGTAAAGTGTCACTTTTTCTGACAGCATCATTTTTGGAAAAAGGGAGTGTGTGTTGATGCCAAAGGTATTTTTTGAAAAGCAACGACTATTGTGGCAAAGCCAAATGTTTCCTCTCTTCAAAACTCTTTAAAATTTTCCAATCATCCAGTTCTAAGCAAAGTTATGCAAGGAAATGTCCTTGAATTTTAGGGGGGAACTTATCTTTTGGGAACCCGATTTAATTTGACGAAAACAACAAAGACGATACTAGAAATTAGTATTTCAGAAGCACAGAATTACGGCTCAAATGTGGGGAACACTGTCAAATAAGTTGGTAAAATTAGTGTAGGGGTAAATTTGAATTCAAGTCGAAGTGTGTTCAAATGTACGACAATATATTTGCCTTATTATGAAGATTAAAAAGGTATAGTTTATCTATGTTATATCTTTAGTTATACTGCCACTGTCAACCCTAATACGGTTCAAAGTCATCCTGGTGTAAAAATTATCCAATGCTCATATTTTGTCGAAACTGGTGTCAAATCTTTGCTCTGGTCGTACTGGAACAGAAATCCATTTTAACTCTTTGAGTGACTGCTCTGTATATAATTTTGAGGTTAATTTTTGGTGACCCCTATAGACCATGTTGACGCTTTTACATTTTGCCGTCTACTTATGCAACCAAATGCCAAGCATTGTAAAATTAGGCAAAATGAACAATGTGTCACCAGTTTCAAGAAAGTATTGGGTAAATTTTACCCCAGAATGACCTTAAACTTTATTGGGGTGTACCTGTGTAACTAAAGGCCGGAACCTAGACAAACTATACCTTTTTATATAATATAATCCCTATAACGAGACCAATGTATTGGTTTAATTTTAACACAACTTGACCTGATTTCAAAGTTACTCCTGTAGTAATTTTACCCACTTATTTTACAAAATTCCCCACATTTCCTAGATGTTGGACCAAAAATCCCAGTTCAGCATCATTCAAACTATAGAAAAACATCTTCAAACATTCTTCTCCAACCTTTGAGGGCGGGATCCTCATTTATGACGCTACTCACTATGAGTTACAATACGCTCATCCACAAAGGGCACAGTTCAGTGGGTTGTACTTGTACATGCATTGACATGAACTGACCTTGTGTATTCTACGTATCTTATATCATACACAAAAACCAGGGGGTGTATTTTTCTTATTATACTGGTGAATGAAAGCTATTGAACTGTGCCATAGGAGATGACACTTCATTGCCTCATAGTAACTAATAATCGTCTTTCTGATGGGCATGTCTCTGCTCCATGTGATAAGGAGAAATATGAGATCCATCATTGTAGAGTGGTAAAAAAGATGATTTGTTGAAGTTTGGAAGAATGTTTCTTCGAACAATCACTGTAGGATTATTCTGGAGTGCTCTTCTGACCATCGAAATATTAGTTGGGATTCTTACAATCTGTTCATGTTTGCCATGATTTGACTTAATTATACATTCCTTGATGATCTTCTAGCATTGGGAAATTCAATTACAAACAGTCCTATTGTCTCAGTCTGACTCTAAGTTACAGGATAAATTAAAAATAAAAAACGTTGGTCTAAGTAAACTGAAGCCTTTTAACACTAGCAATACCTTTTTGATTGATCTGCAGTGATTTCTTCATTGTTTTCTCTTTGGTATCTTATTAAAGAGTATTGTATTAATTAGTACATTGCATAATAATTCGTCACTCAAAACAACATTCTGTTTGAAAAAAATAACACAAGGTCTGATCACAATCTCTCAATCTTTAAGCTAAACTGAAGTGGTATGTTAAACTTAATGTTCAGTTGATAATATCTCTAGTTAGGGTTGTTATTGGTTGACTATTTTTTGGGACAGTCTGTAATAGCAACAAACAATGTTGAAATGTTGGGGCTGATAAAACAACATTTTATAGTAAAATTATTTCACAAGAATGGCATGCCTGCGACACAAAATGCACACACTTCCTTCTGGTATGGCAGTTAAGGCATGCTGGTATTTAACAAAAGACACAATGCGAAAAGTAAAGTTTCCTGTAATGGGTCCTACCAAAGCATTGAACAATATGACAACAGAGAGGCCCCGGGATGCGTGTTCAATGGCATACGACGCGAGTGACTGGTTCTGTCCATCGCTTGTCATAAACTAGCCGGATATTTTTTGGGTCGTCTGAGAGGGTTGTCCTGGGACTATAGCTACCGTGTTTTTCTTATCACGTCAAAACCTAGGTAAAACAGTGTGAATTGTACCACCTATAGACAGTTAAACCGGCCGGATTTTGGCACAGCGAAGAACAAACCACGGCACAATGTCACATCCATCCTTAATTTTACGCCCTGTTCAACATGTCAACACTACTGAAATGATTGACACTTGAACACCCCGCGGGATAAAACTACTTTGGAAAGAAAGAATGAAAAAAGAAAGAGAAGTTAAAGCGAACCAGAGTTCGTCCCTGCGAATTCGCACAACAAGGCAAATCAAACTGTGGCCAAAAAGTTGACTTTAAATTTATTCCATCGGGTTTATTGGTTTAAAAAAACCCAAAAATTCTTGCTTCGTGTAAGAGGCATTAGCGTGGGATTATCCCACGAATTGGCATATGACAAATTATTGTGGTGGCTTACCAGCGACCGTTTTCTTTTTATACAAGGAAGGACCCGAGTGGTCTAGGTGAAGAGGAGAGGGCAAAAGATTCTTTATTAACTTCTTGTCAAAGATTACCAAACATAACCCTAACCGGCCAACAAAACTTAGATTTATCCCATTCGCACATACACACACACACACCCACACACACACCCACCCCCACACATACATTCAAACCCCCTCCCCCACACGCACACACATACATTCAAACCCCGCACACTTATAGGTTAGAAACCATCGTACACACGTCTGTCTTTCTTTTTTTTTTTTTTTTTTTTTGAGGCATTAGCGTGGGATTATCCCACGAATTGGCATATGACAAATTATTGTGGTGGCTTACCAGCGACCGTTTTCTTTTTATACAAGGAAGGACCCGAGTGGTCTAGGTGCAGAGGAGAGGGCAAAAGATTCTTTATTAACTTCTTGTCAAAGATTACCAAACATAACCCTAACCGGCCAACAAAACTTAGATTTATCCCATTCGCACCTACACACCTACACATACGTCTGTCTTTCTTCTTGTACGACTTTTCCTTCATTCTTAATAAGAACTGAAAAAGCGATGTATACATTTTATTCACCCCCAAAGAAAAATGAGATATTGACACAAATAACCTGTTAATAATAAAGAGAACATAAAAAGAAAAACAGAAAATATTATGTTAATCTGACAATTTTACAAGGGTATTTTAGAATATTGAAGTTATATAGGTATCAATAGACCCTACGCAATAGCCAGCCATGCTGTAGGGCAAGAGAGCCACATTGCATGACTACAATACATCCACCTGTTATTGAATTCCAGAAATGCTCAAGTTGTACAGGTGATCTATTATACTCTTGGTATTTCCTGCCTCGGGCAAAGCGGATTTTATATTAATTGCCAAGTGTAACGTCGTATTGCATAGGGTCTATTTAAAGCCAGCAATCATGCATATGTTGGTGGTCTATCTCAACAGTTTTAAAAATGTCGTATATCTTTGACGGTCTTTGCAAATGGATTCTTCATGTGTTTTGGTCAAATTACGATATTTTAGTACATCAAGAAGGTATTTTAGGAATCTTTTTCCGATTTTGCCATTTAGAGATCTTGGGTTACTGGTGACCCTGATGAATTCAGCAGTCCAAACAACATCTTATATGGAATAAAGAGCACATTATTCGGTTTAGTCTGCTGAATTCATCAGAGTCACTAGTGACCCGGGGTCTCTAAATGCATATGGAGGTACATATACCACTGAATTCGGGATTGAATTTTGATGACAAACTTGCTCTTTCTATCAATTTCGTGATATTGGAATTCTTTGATCAACTTATAGGGGTAACATTTTATAAACGACTTAAACGAGCAGATTTTCAGATCAATTACCTATCAAGGTCATAAAATTTGATCAAACAAAAACAAATTAATGTTAGGTACGTCATACCACTGACTTCGGGATTGTATTTTGATGATAAATTTGCTCTTTCTACCAATTTAGTGATATTGGAATTCTTTAGTCAACCCATAGGGGTAAAATTTTACAAATTACTTAAACAAGCAGATTTTCAGATCAATTACCTATCAAGGTCATAAAATTTGATCAAACAAAATTTCTGATCAAAATAGAAAACAGTTTACTTCCTAAGAAATTCCGTTTATGTACTTATGTAAATGGATAAATTTTTGTGTTATTAACCATTCCACGCAAAGAATAAAGTCCGTCTACTATATTACAGTACTTACAGTACATGCATAAAACAGATTAGTACGTATAGTGAGGAAAAACGCAACCTCAAATGAAAACGGCAAAACCTCGATCGCCATTGACCCGATAAAGTTAGCCTTGCCACACCGCACTTTTCTGGAGTAACATGATCAGTTAGGGCCTTATGGTCGACACACACATAGTGAATGAAACGTTAAGGGCAAACCTAGCACAAATACCGCTTGTTACTTACTTTTGCAAACTTAGCTTTGTAATATTAACTGACCTCTAGAAGAAAAGACGGACGGGACATTGACCGAAGTGGGTTTTAGAAGAATGTGTAGTTGTAATATGATGATGTTAGTAAGATCAAGTCTGGTGGTCATCTGCTGTAGAAGCCTTTGTGAGGTAAAATTCAGTCTTTAAAGTGTACGTTCTCATTATACCCTTTTATCTATATTGGATGAGGACATACGCAAATTGTTTTGCACTTAATCACAAACAAGTAGCCTTGAGATGGGGGCGTCTTTTCATTCGCTGGACTTGTCCAAACCACTTACTGAAGCCATATTTATCTGATGATGTGTGCTAGTTGATCGATGGTTAGTCTTATTGGTTTAATGCATGTTGTAATTAACTGATACATATCTCGTATCAGAAGTATCCAGACGGGCTTCAGCTTTTTTTTATCAATGATAATATGATTTGTTTTACGTGTAATATTGAAAGGGCTGTCTAAATTTGAATTAAGGCTGAAATGGGAGAGATGTGGCGTTGTGGTATGCAACAATGAATTTTTAAAAATTAAAGCAACGCTAGAATATAATACTACACACACGCAAATAAATAATGTTTTAGCGCTTGCAGTTCTTGGTCAATAATTTTAGGTATGAGTATAGAATGAAATTGAATTGAAAAAACAATATTAAGGTATTGCACATATCAAATATTCTGACGATCGTGAATGAAACGCAGAGGGCAAATATCTTTAGTTTTTAAAATTAGAACACCATTTAAATGCTGAAAATATTTTACCGGAACTACTCAGAGCAATATTTACAATGATGAAATTAATTAGTATGATATACTGTAGTATGGGACAGACATTTCTACTGGCATTTGAAACGTATTGCCTGCACAACATAAAGAGAACTATAACTTATTTTTTATCATTGCCAACAGTGGTCTAATTGGCTCACATTAAAATATACATATTTGAATGGGATCATCGGAGGAACCCAAATTAAATGACGAAATTTTGATAAAATTCTTAATTTTAAAGAATTCAAAGCCTCAACTATTTTGGGGTTTCGAGACAGAAAATTTTTATTTGATGACAATTATCATTCTTAGGCAAATCGTTTTGTTATTTTTCTGAATCTACATTTGTACCACGCAATATGTAAATACCAGTCCCACATCAGTACCTTAATACAATCACCAGCAATAGCGATTTTTCCAAACTCCGGTGTTCCTCTTTGACATGTTTCATCGGATAATTTAATAATTACCACAGACTAATGTCTTGCTTTAAGTTACGCTTTCACTATACGTATGCGTTTGTTATGATATTATCCATTGAATGGCAGATGGAGAACCTTAGATAAATGAACTTGGAAGTGCTTCATATCTTATCCGTGTTCCAAATTGCACACTTAGCGTATACATGGTAACAGATAAATTTGAAATGAACTGACGCTGTCTACTCAAGACGAGCATACATGTATTAAACATGTATATTCGTCTTGCATTTGTTTAAAGATGAATAATAATTTTATTAAAAAGAAATCAGATACAATTGATAAATAGCATTTGTGGTGGCATTCATCTTGGGCCGTAGCAATGACAAGTCACCCATTGTCAGCAGCACGTGTGCTGTGGAATGTTTGCATTGTCCGAGTTCTTTTGTATGATAAGTTGTCTAGGGCTACGCCGACCGTCCACAGCACACCTGCTGCTGACAATGGGTAGAAAAGTGCAACATAGGCGTCATCACAAGTGCTCCTATCTGTTATTTCTGCTAAAGTCATTGTCAGCAGCTGGTGTGCTTTGGAATGTCTATATTGTCTGAGTTCTTTGTGTGATAAGTTGTCTAGGGCTATGCTGACCTTCCACAGTATGCCTGCTGCTGACAATGGGTGATACGGCTCGACATATGTCTTCGCAAATGCTCTTTATCCGTTCTTTCTGCTCAAGTCAACGTCAGCAGGTGTGCTGTGGAATGTTTGCATTCTGTGAGTTCTTTTGTATGATAAGTTGTCTAGGCTACACTGACATTCTACAGCACACCTGCTGCTGACAAGAGGTATGCGGCTCAACATAGGCGTCATCACAAGTGTTCTTTATCTGTTATTTCTGCCAAAGCCATTGTCAGTAGCAGATGTGCTGTGGAATGTTTGCATTCTGTGAGTTCTTTTGTATGATAAGTTGTATAGGGCTACACTGACATTCCATAGCACACCTGCTGCTTATAATGGGTAATACGGTGCAACATAGGCGTCATCACAAGTGCCCCTATCTGTTATTTCTGCTAAAGTCATTGTCAGCAGCTGGTGTGCTTTGGAATGTCTATATTGTCTGAGTTCTTTGTGTGATAAGTTGTCTAGGGCTATGCTGACCTTCCACAGTATGCCTGCTGCTGACAATGGGTGATACGGCTCGACATATGTCTTCGCAAATGCTCTTTATCCGTTCTTTCTGCTCAAGTCAACGTCAGCAGGTGTGCTGTGGAATGTTTGCATTCTGTGAGTTCTTTTGTATGATAAGTTGTCTAGGGCTACGCCGACCGTCCACCGTACCTGCTGCTGACAAGAGGTATGCGGCTCAACATAGGCGTCATCACAAGTGTTCTTTATCTGTTATTTCTGCCAAAGCCATTGTCAGTAGCAGATGTGCTGTGGAATGTTTGCATTCTGTGAGTTCTTTTGTATGATAAGTTGTATAGGGCTACACTGACATTCCATAGCACACCTGCTGCTTATAATGGGTAATACGGTTCAACGCAGGTGTCATCACAAGTGCTCTTTATCTGTTATTTATGCTAACGCCATTGTCAGCAGCAGGTGTGCAGTGGAATGTCTGCATCGTTCTTTGTACGATAAGTTGTCTAAGGCTATGCTGACATTCCACAGCACACCTGCTGCTGACAATGTGTAATACGGCGCAACATAGATGTTCTTTATCTGATATTCCTGCTAATTATCTAATCTAATTTACATTACTAACACATGGCTTATAATATGTATCAACAAAATATAGCACAACTTTTTTGCATTACTTTGATTCAAAGTCGTCCGCCATGTATTTAAATTTATGGATACTACTTCGCGTCCAGATATATCGTACATGTGAAGCTGCAGGAACGATTGGCGTTCTGATGAAAAATGCAAAATTGTTAGAAGCTGAATAACTTTAGAAGTCTTATACCACCTAAACCTTGTTCTTACAATACTTCGCTGAGTTTGGTCATGCATCATACACAACACTCCAGAAGCCTAGGGGCAAGCGAGAAACTGTTACGAGCGTATCCACTTCCTAAATTGCCTTTTTTATGGGGTGTTTGTTCGTGTAGAACTTGTCTATATATCGGGTCAATAGCCGAGGGGCATTGTTAGTGTGTCAATGGCTAATTAGCGAGCCGTAATAAAAAGTAAAGAATGTAGGTAGTGAAATTTGAAGTTTTTGGGTTAAAAATAGGTGAGAATGTGTGTTGTACTACATGATGTTGGTTTTTCAGGGACACTGTAGTAGTGCATTGACATGTGGAATACTCGAGACACGTTAACGCGTCAGGCACATTTTAATTGGTGTTGAATTAGAAGTATGAATAGAGTGAAGGAAAAAGAGTATAGCCAAAATTAAAGTAATATGAAAAAAGTTGAACAATATACCGAAGAATGAGAAAAATGAAGAAAAATAGAAGTCTAAAAGTGCGTCACGTTAGTATTCCAGGGTTCTCTGGGGTGGGATTCTAACTGATAATTTGAGATATTGGCCTTTGAAGTCTAGAATAAAAATACAAATCATAACAAATTATATATTATTTTAAAGCATATAATATTGGGAATCTTAGAATACCATTATCTCCAAAGATTGCAAAAAATGTCAGTTATAACCTTGTAATGTACTAAGGTGCTGAGAATCGATTGTGGCCGGCATAGATCAATGAAATTAAATTTAAATACCGCAATTACATAGGATCACTGCGTTGCCACTAGGAAATCCTTCAAACAGGGGGATGCCGGTTAATCCCCTGTCAGCTCTCCATTTCACCCCTGGATTGTGAGATAAAAGCGAGGACAAATGCCTTGTCCAAGTGCCCAAGGGACTCGAACCCACAACCTATAGATTATGAATCGTGTGCTCTATCCACTGGATCACCCTTCACCTATCAATGTCAATGTCAAAATGAACCAAATCTATCTATCTGTCGGTCGGCTACGATGCAGTTATTCTCCAACATGCTCTATGAGGTGCAGGAATGGTGAAAATACTTCCCTGATGAGGTGAAAGTGTGATATCATATTGCATATGAGCAATATGCACTTGGAAATGTATTCTGAATAAAGTAGACGTTGCACTGCATGCGAAAACTCCTGTAGAAACTTGCTCGTTCAAATACCAGCGCATGCGCCGATTTCAATACCGTATGCGGCGACTCAGAACTGTGTACAACTTGTCAACAGATGGCGCTATTTTTTCGTTTTTTTTTTCAATTTACGCTCTTTAGGATGGCTTTAGGTGTGCTAAAAATAAATGCTCGTAATGTAGCGAAGAGTTTGGTGGTTGAATCGCAAAAAATGATCTAGAATGTCGAACAATTTGACTTTTTTGTGATTAATTACGACAAAATAAATAAAAAAATAGGTTATTAAAAGCCAAAACCTATTTGTAAATTTGCTCGTTATTTTAGGTTTTCAACAAAACACGACAGGATTTTATGTGAAATGAACCGGCGACATCCTGTATACTAATCGATAACAGATGAGGAAATTTTGACAACATCGTTCGATATGTCGTTTTGTAAAGTGTTGGGTAAATCAGTTTGATTAGCATAAGGGTTTATGTGGTTTAAGTGTGGGCATTACGGGCTATACACATAATTTCTCCAACGTTTACATGTTTTGCCTATTAAAGTAAAATATGATTGTTGTACTAGTTAGATAGTCTGAACAATGTATTAAATTGCCTACCGAAGGATTTGCTCTGTTCTCCCCACATGTTTTCAAGAATATATTACGAATTTTCAAAGTTCACATTGTGTGCTGGTTGCTATTACACAGTCAGCTAGACTTATTTTCTAAATATTAAAAAAATATTGATTTTTTTCTTTTATCTTACCAGAGATGCAAAGATAAACTCAACGCTCTTGCCATCAGCGTCATGAACCGATGGCCTGGCGTCAAGTTACGAGTCATTGAGGCCTGGGATGAAGACGGGCATCATTCGGTAGATTCCCTTCACTACGAGGGGCGGGCTGTAGATCTTACAACCAGTGACAGAGATAAAGACAAGTACGGGATGTTAGCCAGGATGGCGGTTGATGCGGGTTTCGACTGGGTGTATTATGAACAAAAAGGTTGGATTCATGCTTCGGTTAAATCAGGTAAGCATAGCGAGGGTTAGTAAGGAAATACACTACTATATACTAGTCATAGCAGACTACGTGATTGCCAGATCAGTGTTGAAGGCGCGATTATTGCCCTTACCCTAAAAAGAGTCATAAAATGTTTATTATGTAGTGTTTTATAATACTATTTGAAATAAATCGTACTGTTTGGACTAGTATCAAACCATTGGAGTGGTTAAGTTTTTGTCTGCATGTGCCATGTGGGCTTGTCAAAATATGCCAATCTCTGAGACTCTGTAGCTCGAAAAAATAGGCTTCATCATATCACTTTCTCAATTTTGAGATGACCAATCGCTTTATAGTCGAGAAAATGACGTTTGCGAGAGCCCATTTTGTAGAGTAACTCCAAGGGAAGCTTTTAGAATCTGTATGTTATAGCCCAGATGCCAGGGCACGTTATACGAAGGCCCAAGACATGGATAGATGGTATGGCAAAAGAGGTTTTCAAGGGCCTTCCCACAAATTTTCAAACCAAGGAGGCTGCATGGATCGTTAACACGTGCCCAAAATATGCTGACTTTGAACATCTTTTGCAAAAGAATCGTGGGATCAACGCCCTCCCACATGCAAATACGCGCGGGCACGTTTATGGGCAAATTCGTTTATGTTCGTGAAATATGCTATATCAAAAATAAATATAGTAATTTTTCAGTCATAACCAGAAAAGAACATTTCTTCTCGTCCAAGCGAATCTGGACTCTTTTATGCCATTTGATGTCACAAATTTGTTCTATCACTCTGCTTTACTGAGTAAAAATGATTGCAGTTGATGGCATGGAAATATTCAGATTTACATGGATAAGCTGAAACATTCTTTTCTGACCATGGCTAGTAGAATTACTATGTGGACATGTAGTTTGCGGTTATTGCCAAAAATGGAATTCTTTTGCCATATTATTTGCTTTTAAGTTTGATGCAACATACATCATTTAATATGAGAATGCCAAATCTTTCCAAAATCGTTTTAATGTATGGGTAATAAAATACAACAATATCATACATTTAAATACTCATCACGTCTTGAAAAATATAGATTTTAGCCAACTTAACCACGCGCAAGTGTAGACGACAGTAGGTCTATAGTGTCATGTACGGTGGCCAGCCACCTGACATAATCAAAGATTAAATTAAAGATTAAATATAATGATTAATGTAATTTTTATCTCCCAATTACAAATTCCAGCACGTATTAAGGGCACGAAATTATATTTAAATCAATCTATCTCAATAATCACAATATGACCCAGAAATGGGTAAACAAAGGAGAACAAACTTCCATAATTTACCAGTTTGGTTTACTCGGATAAAGATGCAATTTTAATGGGCTAAATAGGTCAATGAGATTATAAAAGTCAACACATGTGGCTATTCCATAAATGTGTAAGAAGACAATTAAGATTTTTAAGTTTAATAGCAATAATGATAATTACAAGTAGCAGAAGTACTACAAAGGCAGATCTAACAATTTTTGCGGCTCGCTTCGTGCGCCATATTTTTTCACGTCGCCTGGGAAATCTGAAGAGCGGTGGAGGGTGGGAGGGTGGGGCGAGGATGGAGTGTTGAACAAAAATCCAAGCGAATCCAAACCAAACGTACATCATGATATAGCACACACTAGACATAAAAACAACATACTACTGAAGCAATAGCAAACACAGAAGGAACTATATGTAATTAAATATGTAATTAAATAATTGACTAACTTACTAATAAAATTAATAAATCAATTTACGTTACGCGCGTTTGTTAAGTTTGTTTTATTTGTTTTGCGAGATTTGTGTCTCTTATTGAGCGTTTTTTATTTGAGAGGGTCCGCGTGTTCTACAGTTATGACAAGACAAGACTTCTTTTATTTTTATTTATTTATTATTTTTGGGACTGGGAGTAACAAAAATTGATGGAAGCGCACCATAATGTAATCAACTGTACGATATATTGCGCGCCATGTTTGCAGAACAGACATGGCATGTCCTCTGGACTTGGACCTTGCGTAGCCAGGTGAAGAACGTTGCCGCCATCAGATAGTAATTAGGTTGTGGTCCAACCGGGCATGTCTGCTACTATCGGCAAATAAAAGGCTATTTTATAACGAATTTGCCTGTAAGGAATCTGGAGTAAATGGATGAAATGAACGAACTGGGTGACACTATATTGTAGCTAGCCCGTCATCCCTAGCCTAGCTATGAAGGTTTACTGACCCTTTTGTAGTTTGACAACCAACCACTTTGAATGTGGGCAACTTGAAAGGTCCATGTAATAACGCGCGTGACGTGAAATGTCTGACTCTTATAACGCCAAAAGGAATTGGTCACGACGTTAGTTTCAATTATACTAAACACCTCTAGAACCTGTAGTCGAAACGTGTACGCATACGTGAGGCGTCAACATATTAGAGACCCTTAGTTTTCCGAACGTGGAACGTAAATGTTTTGCAATAACAAAGCAATCTTTGGGTTAAAATTTCACATGCAATAGGAAGTGAAATGAACACAGTGGCTTAAAATGCAATGTGTAATTGTTAAAACCAATGTAAATGTATTGGTATGCCCTATGAGATGTTTGAAAAAGGATTCAATGTCACTGCAGTATGTAAGTTATATAGTTCTATATGTAACATTGTAGTGTATGTGCAAGCAAATAATAATAATAATTAAAAAAAAATTCTTGAAAAAAAAAGTTTATTTCATTTCGAATTACATGTACGAAAAGTGCAAAATTAATGAAAGAATGTACTTTCATATTGTACTAAAGGGAATCCTCGTAAGCGTAAAGTTATTACATAAATGTTTAACTTTAAGGTTGAATACTGTTATGAAAGAAAATATATTGTTCTGTGTATAAGAACAAAAAATGTTCACGTAAGAGGTCATGTGACCGGTTTTGGACCAATCATAGACGATAGATCATGCTTTACGTGAACGTTTAGGTTCCACGTTTCGGAAAACTAAGGGTCTCTATTTTGTTCAAGCAATATACGAACAAAAGATTTCGACATGCATGTCTAGTCTCGAGTATGGAGTTAAGTTGTCGCACGCATAGGCGCTGCTCCTTTCAGATACAATAAGTACTTGTCATTTTGCCTTCTTCGATTTATAAGTATAAGCTGGTGATTTCTTTCATTATTTTTTTGGGAAAATGCCTATTTATCATGATTTTGGCAATAAACAAATACACCATGAGAAAAAACAAATAACCAAAATGTTAAGTTGAATTTACCCGACATGTACATTATTCATTCATGATATTTACGCTTGCGCTTAATCTACAGATCTACTGATCTGAAACAGTTCGGCTTCCAAAAGGTATACAGATATTGCAAGAGCTCCTATATTTTTTTTTTTATAAAATCATTGAATTTTTCTCTGTAATAAATACCATTTACCCAAGACCGTCAGCTCTGTTTTCCACCTTGCAATCGATGCGCAAAAAAGAGAGCTTAACATTACTCTAGATGGAGAAAAAACTGTCACATGACCCAACACCGAAGTACCTTGGCGTTACAATGGACCGCAGCCTTACTTTCAATCAACACACCAAGGCAGTCGCTGCCAAGACGCAGTCTCGTGTCAACCTCCTCAGAAGGCTCGCAAGAACTGGATGGGTGCATCTTTTGACACCTTACATACATCAATTGTTGCCTTGGCATACTCCACTGCTGAATACGCTGCACCAGTATGGAGTCACAGCGTGCATTCACACAAGATTGATGTCGTTCTGAATGATGCGATGAGACTTAATTGTTAGTGGTTGCCTTTTGGCGACGCCTGTAGAATATCTTCCAATTCTGTCTGACATAGCTCCTGCAAACCTTAGGAGGAACCTTCAGACGATCAAGATCGCCAAGAAAGTGATGAACCTGGTAGCCTAACCCCCCAAACCCAACACCCTTTGAGGATCAGAGAATTCCACCAATTGCTACCCATTCCATGACACTGCAGTCACAGTATCCCTATCGATCATCCTGGATCAATGACAGATCAATGACAGACGGTATGAGCAATGGTCATCCTCTACTTTGAACCTAAAGCAGTTTGTGGACAGCCCATCTAGCAAGCCCAAAGGCTGTGACCTTGACAGGAAAGCATGGGTCAACCTCAACAGACTCAGAACTGGCGTTGATCGTACAAAGAACTTCCTTCACAAGATCGGAGTAGAACTTTCACCATACTGCGATTGTGGAGAGCCACAAACCATTAGCCACATCATAGATGACTGTGAGGTCTACAAGTCCCTAAGAGGAATTCCAGGCCTGATCAACCTGGATGATGAAACTATCAGCTGGTTAAAGACGGATCTTCCACTGTGATTTTGGACTTGCACGCACGAACGAACGAACCATTTACGAGTTTTGATAGGTAATATAAGTAAAGCACTGTTTATAGCGTAGCTGAACGTATGGGGGATACTTTTTACTTGTGAAGAATTAGGGAAATTATGGGGTAAAACATTACGGGATAAAGTGCAATGTGGTATTGGGAGCACAGAGAGTTAAAGGTCCATGGCCCGATCGCTAATAGCCTCGTCCCCAGGGAACCCAGATTATACCGGAAGTGGTCAAAATTTTGGTATCAGAAGAAAGCTACTATTTTTCTCATTTACCCTGTGAAATCTTAAGGCTAAAGGGTGTTTGGTTTGGATGTTATGAGCGAAAATGTGCCCCTTTTTGGTCGACCAATATTAATTTTACACAGTACTCTATGGGGATTGCAAAATCATGTTTTTAGCTCTCACATCAAAACGGGTTGAAATATCGGCGCAAAACTTTACAGATGGGGTTTTGGGGCGAAGGTCATGCTATCAAGATGAAAAACTGATAAGATTTAAATCGGGCCATCCCCCTTTAATCTGAGCGCTCCACTCAGATTCTCCCCACGGCTGGAAGGGGCTGCTAAAATCCTCCGCACGGCTGTGGCGGGGCTGGAGACAGATTTCCGACCCATACGACAATCAAATATTGACGCGAAACATAATTTATTATAAGCTGAGTGTGATCATCAACGGGGTCCAGCATTACGCAATCTCTCTGTGAACGATGTTCAACTTGAAATGCCGACACCCTATTGTCTGTTTCGGCTCCTTTCAAATTTATCAACTTAAGCGGTCACAGGTAATTCCACTCGCTAACTCTAGATCAATATTGGACGATCAGCAACGCAAGTGCTCCGTAGAAATCGCAAAACCAGAATGGATAGAGTCTGTGGACTGAAAGTTTCGGGTCCTAGGCGATATTCTTGGCCACAGGTGAGAAATGCGTCTTACCAATGATACTTAGCGGCTCGGTTCCATCCACAAAAATCATTGCACTTCAAATCACACAAACGATAAACTTAGTCTACACAAGTAAGGACTGGTTATCCAATCTATATAACATTCTTGGTAATCATGGTAGTAGACCGTATTCAATAGCCAGCCATGTCGGTGGACAAGATAGACGCATTCCAGGACTACAATACATTCACCTGTCAATGATCCCTGTGCAAATGATAGACGCATTCCAGGACTACAATACATTCACCTGTCAATGATCCCTGTGCAAATGCTACACATGGATCAATTGACAGCTTAATTTATTGCACTTCTGGAATGTGTGTATCTTGTCCACTAACATGGCCGGTGACTGACGTCATAATGAATACGGTTTTTTTTATACAGTGACGTCATTTAATACTACAAGCTGTGGTACATGTAGGTAATGTACATTGAATAAATCTGTTTACAAATGAAATGATTAAATTTAAGTTCTCTTATCTCTAAATATCCACAGATTCTTCAGAAGCAGCAAGATCAGGAGGTTGTTTCCCGGGAGATTCTATGGTAACCATGGAGACAGGTGACAGAAGGACATTGAACGAACTTCGAGTAGGAGACAGAGTGAAAGCTACAGCCTCAGACGGAGAGGTCATATACAGCGATGTTATCATGCTTTTGGACAGAAAACCCCTTCAAAGTACTTTATTTTATATAATAGAAACTGAAGACCCACAATTCACTGCGGCTTTAACGCCTCAGCATCTTATTATGCAGTCCGGGATTCGGCGAGTGTGGCAGAACTTCGTGAATCGAGGGCGGTATTGCAATCATGTAAAAACGGCAGTTTCTCTACACAACAGTGCAGGACCACGATAGGACAAGGTGGCGCTCTTTTGAGATACTAAAATTAAGAGAATAACCTTAGAAAGAAGGCAGGGAGCCATTGCCACCCTAACAAGGCCACGGGACCGCTCATTGTGGACGATATTGTTGTGTCTTCGGATGCCGTAATTGAGCAAGAATGGATTGCACATTATGGCGTTTTGGCCAATAAGGATTTATTTTAGCAAAACCAGTACTTATGGGGCGGATTACAAGCAGAAAGTAGCCACACAACTCCAGAGAACGTCAACTGGTAAAAATTCCCTACGAGCTGTACAGAGAGGTGAAATTGTTTTGAAAGATTAATGCCTCCTCAAGCCATGGAATTTTGAAAGATATTGGAAGTGTTATTTTGTAGTTATGTTTTGTCGTGTGATGGTTTCGTGTTGTCACTACTGTATTGTGTGACGTGACGCCTGTATCATGTATATTATACAGACAATGCAATATTTCCAAAATAGAGCTATGAAAACATGTATATTAACGTATGCGATAACAAGAGTCATCAGTTAAAGCGACACTGGCACATTTTCACAAAATATGAAATTCTCAATTGGTTCTCAAATGATAGGCTATGGCAATTGGAAGAACAGAGTATATTTTTACACATAAAAATAACATACCCCAAAAACAGATAGGGACATTGATATGAAGATAAAGACATCCAGGTAAAATTGTAGGCCAAATTTTAAGGTTTTCCCTGAATTTAATGCAACAAATTGATATTACATGAATATTCTTGGACTCGTACTCACTGATATTAAAACACCACAAAGTTAGTAGACCCGTCAAACAGTGTGCATAGGCGTGAGAAACATGCATACGGCGTGTGTGTTCTGGGTTAAAAGCCATTTTCGTCGTCTGTGAATTTGCGTCGCAGCGACGCGAAAAATTATAAAATCGTTCTGTTTTACCCATAAGGAAGCTGATTGGTCTTAATCCTTTCGGGTGAGGGCTTTTGTATATAAAAGCTTTACAACCATGCAAAAATATTCGATTTTGAAAATCTTGATGGCGCACTATTTTTCAATGTGCCAGTGTCTCTTTAACTAACTTATCTCGAGAATGACAATAAAAATGTACAGATATATCACACAAAGAAGCCACTGCATTAGACTCCCTTTTGGGAGCTCATAGAAACTGCTCATACGACATAGTGGTAAGAGCCGACGTAATGTTTATGCACCAGTCGGTCTGCCTGTCTGTCTCACCTATCTATCTACATTCGTAAATGCTCTTTGATGGTTTAGGAAATATCGTCAGATATTTGAGGTCAAAGGTCATCTAGGGTCATTTGAGGTCATTTTCTAAAATACTTAAAGCGTTTCTTCTTTTATAGAAATAGGTGGGTGTTCACCAAAATGGTGTTATTCAGAAATCATCCAGGAACCCTTTCATACTTGCTGCAAAATTCTCAGAACGAGGAGTGGGTCGTGTGTTGTTCAGACGTATGATTTCAGAGATCATCTAGGAATCCATTGAAGCTACTGTAAAATATCAAATAACGTTGCTACTTGCAGAAAACTGATAGATCTGAATTTGCTAACTTAAGTATTTTATAATGATTCTTAAGGAGCGGGTTATATGAGGTTTACGGAATTTGAGACCAAAGGTCATCAAGTGGCCATTTTAGGCCATTGGTTGAGCATTCACAAATGTAGCCTATTGTTAAAAATGCTAACAATACTGCTTCCACGAATTGGATGTAAATTCACAAAGCCTGAAGTGATCTTCTAAAATGGGGTCATATAAGGGTGTACAAAAGTTGAGGTCAAAGGTTTTATAGGGGTCACTTGAGGTCGTTGTCAAAAACATTAACGAAAATTAAGTGAAAGCTTTCAGACACTTAATTTCCAGTCAATTTGTTTTGTACTTTATGGTCACAAAATTAGTCATAGTTTATTCTAGATTCTGTACTGTTTTCGGGAATTGCTTCGTTCAAATGGTTAGCGGTATATTTCTGTACGATCTACTGCACAATTGATGCTCTGGTTTATATAAATATGATATGCAGAAGACCTATTCATAATTTTCCTTCAAAGTGCGCCACAATGTTGTCATTATCTATATCGCAACGGTATACGCTATGGCTCATTTCCCATATAACAGGTGTGGCATAAAACTTTCATGACTGATTGGTCGGTGGTTCATGGCAATTTCACAACAATGATAACGCTTATAATATAAGAAACCACCTCGTATAAAGTAACCAACTAGGCTTCTCTGCCCACATCCATTGTATTGTCTGATGCCATTCACTCTTAATTTTGTTGTAGATTTTGGCATTGTCACTTTTAAAGATAACGCCACTCAACCAAGTGGATCAAAACAACAGATCTAAAACCTCCCTGTGTCCATTTTAAGGCTAAATGTACTGTATAATGCGTATAGTGTGTTCGCTTTAAGATCAACCACAACCTATATTATTCATTTACTTTGTGTATGCTCTCCCTACTGTCAAATATGATATGACCCATCTTCCAGCAAAGAAACTGTCATAATCATTCCTGCAAGAGTTCCATATGTTCCTTCCCTACGAATTCTGCAACCTTATCATGTGGTTTATTCCGTCAAGGCCGCAGAATTCGTAGGGGAGGGGCCATATGAAACTCTTTCAGTGTGTATGAATAATAAGACGGTACTACAACCTTAGACTTCTGTTATACTATTTATCAAAATACCTTTTACAAGAGGTACGCGCGCGTCATCCAGAAGGGGTGGGGCTTAGCAGTAGAACGCACGATCACATTTACGCGCATCACGCTTACAGTACGCTTATCTTGTAAAGGGTACTTTGACAAAGAGTATAGATTGCGTACGACCAAGGCAAAGTTCCTGTTTCTGTATTTCATACAGGTCAAATTGGGTAATTCGCAAAATCTCAGAGTGCATTGTAATAAACCCTGGTGATATCACACCATGACACCAACGCAAGTACGCATGCGTATCAGCAGGTTCGTCTGCTGAAATTTCGAATCCGAATGTAAACAAGTGCTTGCAACTAAGCGTAGCAATACAGAAATGTAAAGAAATATCAACGGAACAAAAAAATAAGCGAAGAGCCCTATGTCGAAATGAACGGCAAAAGTGCAAGGGGTGGAATATTTTTTTATCGCAACGTTGTCGTCTGCCTGATGAAATTGTAGCCATTTTGAATTTGAGACGCATGCGTAGAGCGTACTTGCGTTGTGATGGCATCAAGGTATATTTAGAATGCATTCTGGGAATGATTTGCAACAAATGGTCTCTGATGTTTTGCAATATAGGTTTAATGTCCTTAAATGTATAGGGTAAATAATGAGAATTTCATTTTTTTTTCGCGTGCTACAGTGCAGCTTTACGTCGGTAATGTTCAAGCATTTTTATCTTAAGCTAATTCTATCAAATTGCTACATGATGCTTTATATAGGGCCTAATATATTCCAGACCTTTGTTATATAACGAAATATAACCCTCAATTGCTTAAACCATCAATCATATATTAATAATAATGAAAGTAAATCAATAAAATATGAAAAATTAAGACTTGGCGTGTAGTTTTAAAATTACTACCATTCCGTACCTATTCTGTGAACAAAAGATATATTTGGGATGTTATAACAATATACATGTATATCTTTATTTTTCGGAAATCTACATTTTGTGTTTTAAGAAACGATGTCCGCAACCGCGGGGATAGACATTTGTGATTTTTTTTGTGAGATGGGCAACAAGAGAGAAAATATAATATTTATTCAATTTTACAGTATTATTGCGTTTAGCTATGTAATGAATTGAGAGGTCCAACATTTCAGATAAACAACAGCAAGTTTTACAACTGGAAAGAATATACATAAACCTTGTTTTAACATGAAGGATTAAGTCATTCAAAAGCTCAATTTGTGATTCATACGCCATAAATTGCAACTAATAATTTATATATATATAACGAGTAAAAAAACTTTCAAAACAATTGCAATCCCTGGTTTAACACAGTGGAGATTGAAAAACATAACATGGATAATTAATATTTTTTTCATTATTTTAAAACTATTTTTTCATTATTTTTAAAACAATTTTTTCGTTTATTTAATAAAATAATGTGCATTTACGTGCATGAACTTGATATTTTATTATTTAAAATCACGAAAGCAAATAATTGGGACAGCAATGTGGCATTTTCAGATTCAATTTGATCTGGATTCATGTGGATATGAACGGCACAGGCAGCGCCGATGATGAAGTGAATGAAGCCCAGGAATGAAATGTAAACAAGTTCACTGCCATAAGGAACATGATAACGATAGTATGCAATGCGCTGCAAGATTTTGTGTGATTCCGCTGACTATAATTTTCACGATGATTTTGTTTAGCGATGTTGTGTATGTTCTCGTGTGTAATGCGATTGGTCATGTACGAGTATATTGATCTGACAGGGTAACCTTGCCGGTAAAAAGGATCAACTGCTATTGTTTACACTCACTGCGCCTATCCAAGATGGCCGCCAAGCAATGGTGTGCAAAATTCTGAAGACTTTACAAATAAGGAATTTTGAATTATAAATATGTGTAAATGCATTCCAATCCCAGTGAAAAATATTCAGCAGCAATAGTTTGATTCAAATTATGAATAAACAAACCCGGTATACAAAATCTCCTTATTTCAAATACCTGATTACAACAACTCACATAGGTGGATAGACGTTTAAACTAAAGGCACTATCAGTGATTGTCTTAATCGGAATACAATAAAATTCATCAACAATTTAGGTATTGGCATTTTGGGAATAGGCAAGCATGTGATAAACTACGTAACTGGCAGAAGTGAATACGATTATATTAAGCCAAACCTGACAATTAAGATGAAATGAGTGTCTGTGTTTTTTCGGACTTTCAGCATGGTAGCCAAATTCGGAAACTATACAATCGTGAGCAGACGACACTGTCATCTAAATCAGTTACATTATCCAAGTTATTTGTGATGTTCTGTGAAAGAGATGACCTACTTTGATTGAATTAACTTCACTGTGATATAATTTATCATTTAGTGAAGGAAATAGGTTTGCAAAACCGATCAAAAATCACTAATTGTGGCTCTTAAGTAGTAAAAATTCTACTCTGTACATGCTAAATAGTGGGTGGGCCAGACCATCCAAAGTAGCTGTATTGATATCACCGGGGAGTATTGGAGGCGTAGATACTAGTTCCTAACAGTAAGGCGTACACAAAAATGCATGATTGCCATTAAGGGGTAGCTTAAGAGAGATAAGAGATCACGGAAGATTATGCAGGGGTAAAATTGATGAGTGGTCCAATTTTTTTGAAACACATATCACATTTTGGTATGGTCACAGGGATTCCAAAAATGTACAGGCCTAGTTTGTGACATCTCCGACTACAGTTATGGAGTTATGAGCTGAAAACTGTTATTATAGGTCAAAGGTCAGATTTAGCTTACACAGGGTAGGGGTCTAATATTAAAAAGGCCCAGCTTCAGTTTTAGTGGGAATGGTCTCATATTGTTTGTAATGTTACCATGATTACAATACAGTGTATAGTTTGGACTCTCTGCAACGGGTGTGGCCATTTTGTGACCCACATATTCCTTAGAATTCACGGTCATGTGTGTCAGTGGATTACAAAATGGCCACACACCTCTGCAACTAAGTTACACCCAATATTAACCCCATCCTTCATCGGTAAATGGGGGTAGTACTAATGTTTATATTTCATATTCTAATTTATGTTAGAATACGTCTACTATCTTGTTTGAAAATTTAATCGATCAATATGCAATTACTAGGTGTATTTTTCCGACGTCTCCAATTTCTGACATTAATATGGTGTGTTGAACACCCGTGAAATCTTTAAAGAAAGAAACATCCCGTATTCATGTCTATCAGACAATTGTTTTTGTCCGCCAAAAACATTGTATTTTAACTTATTTGTAAAGACAACCGAGCCGTCATAAACATGGTGTCGTCTGCTCTCTTCAAGTTTCGCGCCGTAAATATATATTTTTTTCACTATAGGATTATGTACATGGACAATAGTCACGTCTGGCGGGGTCATTGATATAAAGGTATCAGTGTCAGTGCAACATTTCTGATAACGTAACAGGCAGGGGAAAGTGCTCGCCGGCTCTGCCAGCTTCTTGAACCGGTTATTGTTCTTAAAACCGGTGTCTTTTCAGTTTTTAACCCCGGTTTATATTCTAAAAATTAACGCGGTTCAACCGCGAAAACCCGATCACCCAGTGGTTGATTTTTGAAGCCGTTGTTTTATAATAATTTCCGCTAGAGATATTTTTGCCGCTTAGATAGTCCTTAATGAATACGCATCGATGCCATGTTATTACGTGCATGAACTTTATCTGTTTATTCCATGTTCAACACGACTCTGAAGCTAAAAATTCGCAAGCGATCAATTTGTAGAAAATCCGCCCCTAACATAAAATAAAGGTTCCATGACTTTTGCTTCATATACTCTGTCTGTCATACAGCTCATATTTCTTTTTATGTTGCATAACATTTACTGACCCTGTTATTCAGACTTACCCCTGCCAACAAAGGTTGATATAACGTAGTTGTTACAAATCATTGCGGTTTTTTTTTTTTTTTTTTTTTTGTGTTTTTGTTTTTTTCTGTTTATACAATTGTCTATAACTGTGTACAAACTAGCAACTATATGTACCAATTTATGAAGCTATATGGAATAGTGTATGCTTGTCCAAGTATCTTGTATAATGTCTGATGATTATTCTTAATCTATACTGTCAAATGGCCGTGCCATTGCATATGGTATCGGGCTTGATAATTATGTATAATAAACCAGAGCTAATACTATTCAACTAAATGGTTGCACTTTTCTGTTTCACCTTGCTTGTTTTGATCTTTAAATACTGATTTTAAAGGTGTAGTTAACGGTAAACTGATAATTATAGGGTTGTGTTTTCAAAGAAGCGATAGTAAAAATAACAACTTTACACGTAGCATGGCTTACATCTTGAAAAACTCATACTGTGTTTACAAATTTTCTAATAAACTAGAGTTGTCGGATGGTGATCCATTCACAATTGGTCTAGATTGGATCGGGAGTCCCCCAAGGTACTCGTACTCGGCCCGCTATTGTTATTAGCGCATATAACGACTTCCAATTACCTTCTCATCTTAGGACATTCGTTTAATTGCCGACGACTGTGTATGTATCGTCTCACTCCACAACAACTCTGATGATCAACGTTTGGTTTACAAGCTTATTTGGATACCTGTATGCTGGCAAAATACATGGCAAATGCCGTTTAATGCCAAATGCTCCACTCTCAAAATTACTGAAAGAGCAAACTAACATCAGTATAAATTGGCCAATCTATCCTCCAGGACACAGAGACTCGCACTCAATTCCCCGGGCATACACCTAAAACAAAAGACTACTCCCTGTTAATCATGCCTTTGCAAAAGCAAAAGAATGCCTTTGGAGTACTATGCAGAAATCTACACCCCTGCACACCACCTTTAAATCCACCAGCATATAAATCCTTGGTGCATCCGCTCCTTTAATACAGCAGTTGTGTCTGATACAACATTACAAGGGACTCACACAAAGCGTGTAAATCCGTGCAGCAGGGCCACGTTTTGGTTGTATAAACTACAATCGAACCAGTAGTGTTCTAAAAATGCTACAGACCCTACATGACAATTACGTCGGGAGCAGCGTCTGACAATGTTAAGCAACAGGGAGGGAGGACACCAAAGTTAATGCACTACGTTGGGGGAAGGGTTATTTTGGGTGCCTGTAGAAACAAATAGGAAATATCGCTATAAAAGTTAGTTTGTTTGGGGGGTGACCATTTTCTTTTAAACCAGATATCGCCCAGTGCGGAAAATTGGCACAGAGAAGAAGAAGTTAAGTTAAGGAAGGATTTATCTGGCGCTCACCAGGTGAGAACCAACTAGATTTTTTAGTATTAAAAAAACCCTGATATTTGAATTTCGCGCGTTTTCCAAAAATCCCTCAAACTGACAAGCAATTTAAAATTTCGCCGTTGCCTACTCTCCTTCGATACATCATGTTTAAACCACATGCACACATTCAAACAAAGACGAGCAATAGCAATAAGATCGTTGTTTTTTTCAGCTGTATCAGAGACTGGAATTCCAAAGTGCCCGACACGGATATTTTGTGGATCAGAGTTCATGCACGGTGTTTATAGCGAAGCCCGGGGCTATGAGATTTAAGTACATAGGATATCGTGGGGGTTTTCCGATGCAAAACCTGTCGGGGAAAACAGATTTTAAAATACTTCACTTACCGACCCCTCTTGGTTATTCGATTCACGGGGTGTTATTATACGAAATATATAATATTAGGACAAAAAATAAAGCAATAATGAGGTATTATGAAACAGTTTTCTACAAGTTTTTTTTATGTAGAATTTAATAAAGGCAAATTTTAGTATACTTCAGTGCTTCTTTTATGTCATTTTGCGCCAGTTATTGACGCCAAACATCCTCATAAAATGCACATCTTTTCAAATAAGAATTAGTGACATATGGTATGGATTTGTAAGTAAGGTGCGTAAAAGCCAGTTTTAAAAATGCGTGATGGACCCCGTAATAGCTTTATATTAATACTCTGACCTAGTACACGACCACAACCCAATATGGAGTGTGGCAGAGGGGTTTACGGCAATCACTGCTGTAAACGTGGGCATGGAATGTAGAGAATTCGATTCAAAAGTTCACCCGTTCTCGACCAGAGCTACCCAAAGCAATATTCAATCTACGATCAAGAAAAACTTGCAAGAATTCTCTATACTTGGCCTAAAATGTTAGTAAATATCGGGGTAAATATAGCTGGCCGGATAGCTTGGCCGCGGCGATTGTGTGTGCGTGGAAGCATTGACTGAGCTAGCCCGAGTTGCTCACTCATCATCCGCCGGGATCATCCGCTACGATATCCCATGTTATTTGCGTTGTAGGAGAACACGGGCCCAATGTAATTTTAGTAGTATGGAATTTCAATATGTGTTTTAAATCTCAGTGTGAAATTTCCATTTCGCACACATATGCAATCATTGTCATTGAGTTGCAATGCATCATGCATGGCAGGGCGTGCGTGGGTGTGTGTGTACAAGACCCCAGTCAGTGACAGGTGAAGTCTGCCTTGCTTAGCCATGCCATGATAAATTACGTTGTATAGGATATGCATGTCAGATGCATCTCTGCTTGTAATTATGTTTCTAATACGTGGGCCACTGGCCCTGACATATTTGTAGGAACTTGGGCAGTTAGATTTGTGTTTTTAAACTTTTTTAATTTGAGTAATTTAATACCATTTTGTGCATTGAACAGACTATGCCCGCGGGGCCGGCTATGCACGATATCCAAAACATTATCGGGGCCGGTGGCACTTGTGTTCCACGAGCTTGTACAACGCATGCGCAAAAGGTCAGGATAGATTGTGTTGGTGTTGCCCGGTCGTCTCAGCCCCGTTACTATCGAAATACGTCCCCCCCCCCCCGTTACGCAAGATCAGTACGGGTCATCCAGGTTGCCATATAGGTGTGGCAGGAGATATAGTCCCCCGGACTCACAGTCCACCTACAATGGTGAACAATAATGCAATCGATTCAGTTGACTCTTCACCCAACATTAGTTTAAAAACTGCTCAACCAACAATTCACCTTTTGAGTTTGATCTTGAGTTTATTGTTAACGTTTATAGACATTTTACTTACATCTTGAAGGCCTCTTTTAATTGTAAGTGTAAAACGATGTAAAAACCACGAAGTGGAATCATACTCAGTGCACGTATTCAGATATAAACAGTGGGAAACTAACACTGTAAATCACACTGTTTATAGATTCGTTACACGTTTTAAACACACGTTCTTAGTTAAGTTTAATCTAAAACCGTGGTATTTAGGGAGCGGTCAATATTTATGCGGGGGAGGGCAATGGAGGATTTTATTTTTTTTCGGCCAAAAAAAACCCCGCGTTTTCCCTTCGCTTGCGTTTAAAAAAATCACATTTTCCTTGATATTAGGTGATTTTACCATATGAAAAGTCCATGCTCCTCCTCTCATTTTTTTCCGTATTCTCCCTCAAATCCTCCATTCCCCTAGCGTAAATTACAGTTCCCTTACTTTTTAAACCGTTCTTTTGAAATTAGACATATGCACATGTTTATAATGCAAACAATTGAATATGTAGTTCTACATTAGGCCTAAATGTTGAAAAATTAATCTTAAGTGTTCACCCCAATACCTTCATGTGTGACTGTGTTAAACAATTTTGAAGTGTTTAAGTAGTGTAATAAAATGATTTACAGCGTGAATAGTATAGTATTCGGCTTGAACAATGATTTACTGAAGTACTTCCAAGTGAATCTCACAACCAGTGTTTTAATGAAACATTGATAGACCTACCTTTCTAACATTCGTCTCCGTTTAAGGCAGATTTATCAGCATTATCAGTAGGGCGGTTGTATTATTCCCACTAGTTTCACGCGTATCTCTTGTGTTTACGATATTTCCATTTGCTTACTCGCTCGTTCAATCAACACTTAATACGTTAAATCCCAGACTCTCCTGATTTGGTTGCGTCGATTTCTGGTGTAGTGTTTTAGCTCCTATAGCTTTAGTATGATCCAAGACATGACGTAGAAGTTGGAGAAGTAAATATTTCGCCATTTTGATCCCAGTTTCGTGCAAATCAATGTATTATATCCCATTATCGTATTCTGTGTTTCACTGGCAAGTTCATGGAGTTTAACTTGTAAATAAAATCACAACGGTGTTGAGGCCGGAGAAGTAAATATTCCATTATATAAATCCCAGTTTCGGCCAAATCAATGTATCCTATCAAATTGTTGTATTCTCTGTTTCACTGGCAAGTTTATGCATGGTCTTTAACTTGTAACCAAACTATATTTGCCCACGAAAACGTTGTACGTGTAATTCAGAACCTCTTATTTCCACTACTGACATGACTGAGTGAGCACAGAAGCTACACTGGGTTTGAACTATTATCCTCACTAACGGTGAATTTAGTCATGCAAATTTCAGGGACATGTTTAAAGCATAACGAAATTTATACACAATACTTCTTAAGTTATTAAGGACCCTTGACACTCTTCTTATGTATTCATTGGTTTGTTTATTACTACATTCGTAGAAGAAACAGTTTCTTTCAATCTTTCTTTCTTTGTTTGGGTCGTAATTGTATTTCACTACATTCGTAAAAAGAAAAAAAAGTTTTAGTACTCGACAAGCTTGAAGACTCACAACAATGGGTAACACCCGAGGTGTGCGTTAAGTAAAATAATGGCCTCGTTTTTCACGACATTCGTGGAAAATAAATCACGGCTTCGGCTGCGCCTCAGCCGTATTTTATTTTCCACGAATGTCGTAAAACTCGGCCATTATCTTTTACGGAGTTCCAAGTTTTATTATGACTTTGCTGAATCAAGTAGTACAATGACCTGAATGGATGAAATTGATTTTCAATGTCAAAATAAACAAACCAATTTCTTTAGGATACAAATTTCTCTCAAATTGCACTTGATCGGTTGTAGACCACCTACCAGGAACCCTTCGAAGGTTTATTGGACAAACTAGCACGAAATAAAACCGCAAACCTTGTTTTGAACCTGCCTGCTATCCTCATTGTCCCTATATAGGAAACCACGCTTGAATTTCTGTCGTGCACGACAGAAATTACTAAATCATCATCTTATTACATAAAGACGGCGTTTTCGGCTTATTCACTTCAGGTGCGATCTAATACATTAGTAAGCATTGCAAACATGCAAAAACCTGGGTTCGAAAAAAAAATTGAGGGCGCTTCTCTCTGGAAATGTCCTCATGTCTCTTTAAATACTGTCTCGTTATCAGGGTATAAACTACATTAGGAGTGCATTCTGTTTAAAATTCAATGAAAGTTACGGGGGGTTTTTTTTTTTTTTTTTTTTGGGGGGGGGGGGGGGGGGTGGAGTCCACAGTGTGGTGCATATATTGGGCACCTAAGTTTTGAAAGAGAGCATAGATTGTTGAAGTGTTGTTTTTATTGGTTTTCCTGTTTGTGTATAGTAATATAGGACGGAAGATTCTCAAAACATAAATAATGAGAAATGATTTGATCAATATGACAATATATTTTTGGGCTGGGATGTTTGAACATTTACGGTATGTAAAATTCATCAAATATTTTTGGCATGTCTGTTTTGATATTTTTCCTCTACTTGAAAATGAATATACATGAGTCTACCTTTCGTGATTCTTGGGAGTTGTAAAATATTGATTTTGAAAAATCTTGAGGGCGCACTATTTTTCAAATGTGCCAGTGTCCCTTTAAAGGGATGACCCGATTGAAGTATATAAAATTTTCATCTTAATAGAATGACCTTCACCCAAAAATCCCATCTGTAAAGTTTCGTGCCGATATCTCAACCAAGAGGATGTATAGTGTTCTTCCCACAATGCAACTCTTTCAATACATCTTTTGCACTGGTTGTCACATGAATTTATAGTGACAAAAATACCTTAATGATCTCATCCCAATCTTGCAATTTAAGTACTTTTTGTGACATTAAATTCATGTGACAACCAGTGCAAACATTTGTTATTGGAAGAAATGCATTGCGGGAAGAACACTACACCTCCTCTTATTTCAACCAGTTTTGATGTGAGAGCTAAAAACGTGATTTTATAAATCCCCATAGAGTACTCTGTAAAATGAATATTTTACGAAAACATCCTTTACCCCTAAGAATTCACAGGAAAAATGAGAAAAATAGTAGCTTTCCTTAGATACCAACATTTTGACCACTTCCAGTAAAATCTGGGTTACTGGGGACGAGGCTAACAGTGATCGGGCCATGGCCCTTTAAGTTCCTTTTTGGAGCAGACCTGAAAATATCTTTTTGGTCCAGCGGTTCAAGACGATGGGGCTGTCCCTCGATAACACCAATATTCCGCAACCCGCAGTACAATAATTCAAGTGTTACCTATAGTCCGTTGCATAGCATCGATTTAATGCAGTGTCTGAGGTCAAACGGTTGAGAAGGTCAGTCTTGCTCAAAATTTTATGCTGAATCCGAAAATCAAGGCCTTAGTTGCAGCAGCCGTCGGGTTGAGGGTGAAAATTAGAATTTTTAACGAAAAGTCATGTTTTTTTAAAAATAAAACACCCAAAAATCGTATTTCCCTTGTAAAAAGGCTATCTTTAAGGCTAGAAAGATGATTTTGGTATCAAATGATGAATAATTACTTGGGTTCATTGTATTCATAAGACAAAAGTAACAAAGCGAGATTTAGGTGGTGTATTTTTGGTTAAATATCTCAATTTTGGGGGAAAAAGTCAATTTTTGCATTTTTTTTAAATTAAACTTTGTTTTTAAGTATAATCAATAAACTTAATTTGTAGAATTATTATTTCATGATATAATTGGATGTTCTTGTGCACCTAGAAACCCCACAAATGCCTTACTTTCTTATTTCCCTACTTGTTTTAGCAATATCACTGCTCTTACCGTAAGCAGATTTTGCGCTTTCTGTATAAGGTAAATGCACTTCAGTATTACTGCACTTGACTATAAAAGCGCTAAGGTTTTCAAAGATTCTTCAAGAAATATAGAAAGCAGTGTATGATTTATGCGTCAGTTGATCAATCACGTGACCACTAATTCACTTCTCATCGTCTAACAATAGCAGTATTTTGTGGTTTGAATATCACGTTATATCCATACAATCTTGACTTCAATGTGATAATTATAGTTGAGTATCTGCGGAGAGGTCCCATGCACCCCCATGACTCTACCAAACCAACTTTTTTGCTTCGTTTTTAGGTCCTATTACAAATTTGTCGACTGGAATTTTTATACCAGAATATATAACACTACTAGAAGAATAAACCAATTTCAAAACATCCATCAGCAACTACTACCTCCAGCAGTAATCCACTAATGTACTCCTCCCCTACGTCAGTTATCAGTTTTCAGCGCACACAACCCTGCCCGGTTGGTCCCTTTTTGGGGGGCGTTGGACAGTAACAAGACAAGACAAGATTTGAGATGTTAACAAAAATCAAAGATGGCGTCCAAAATTGCTGCCAAAATGGGTAAAATCTTAGAAAATGGTGTATAACCTCCAAAAGTTGTGTCAAGTTGGAAAAATATTCATTGAAATTTGATTTCTAATCATTAGTTAGAAATTTCCCATCATTTATTTTCCCCAATTTTATAAATTACAAAAATGGTATCCAAAATACCCGCCAAAATGGATAAAATCCTTGAAAATGGTGTAAAACATCCAAAAATGTGTCAAATTGGGGAAATATTCATTGAAATTTGGTTTCTAATCATTAGCAAGTAATTTCCCATTATCTGATTTTTTCCAATTAAAATAAAATCCAAGACGGTGTCCACAATGACCGCCAAATGTGTAAAATAGAAAATGGTGTATAACAACATCAATAAATGGGTCAAATTAAAAAAAAAATCATTGGAATTTGGTTTCCTTTCATTGATATACAAACCCATAGAAAATGTATAGCTACAGTCTGGTAGTGGTGCTTTTTTTTACAAAGTGGCTACCGAAGTACCGAAGTATGCCAAATAATAGTTTCTTATAAGAAATACTCAGTTACTTGAATGTAGTGTCTGTGTATTAAGTATACTTAGGCATAGAATTTCTCTTTGGAATATTCGATGAAAGAAAAATGGTTCTAACATTACATTTTATATACGGAATGTCCAGCGCTTATAAAACTATGCTATAAAACTCTTAATTGCCAGTACTTCGGCATGGAATTCCAGCTAGGAATATCGGGTAAAAGCTAAATATTCTACTAAAATGGACAATTTATAAAGCTATTAACCACTCCTTATCAAAATATCCTAGCAAACTTTCAGTATTCTAGGAATCTTTTGAGCTGATTCATACGATTACCAATAACCCGGCATTAAATTCCAGTTAAGAATATCCTGCGAAAGCCAAAATTGTCATAAAATGGAATTTAACAATTGCCCACCGCTTGTCAAACTATACCAGCAAACGTTCATCTGTTAATTGAGCGGATTCATGCAATTGCTAGTACTTCGGCATGGAATTCCAGCTTGGAGCAACAGATGATGTCAATAAATATGGCACAAAATGGACGTTTTATATAGCAACTGCTCATCGCTTATAAAAATATAGCAAACTCTCAGTATTCCAGGAAACCCTTGAGCTGATTCATACAATTGCCAGTACATTGCCATGGAATTTGACATCAGCGGCGGCGGCGGATCATGGGGAGCCAGTGCCATGGTTTCTCCAATTTTCAACGTGGCTTATGATACTCGCTCGATACACGTCGGGCTTATCAAAGCTGCATGAGAAATACGATAGTAAAGTTTTGAAAATTGCTCATAAAGTGCCCTTCCACTTTGAAAATCGCCCCTCCGCTGCTAGTTTATATAGCGAATGGCAACCGGTTATAAAACTATGCTAAGAAACTATTATTTCGGGAAACATTCCAACTAGACATATCAGATTAAAGTAATAAATGGTACTAAATGGACATTTAAATGTCCACCGTTTACAAAACTTTCATTATTCCTCGAAAAACGTATATTAACCTAGGTCAAGTTTCCAGGAAAATTAAACGTTTGCAAGCTTAATTTGAAAAGGAGCGGCAATCACTAATTAAACAGTGCATTTCAGTACCATTTGTTGTTTTCATCTGATATTCGTAGCTGGAATTCCATGCCAATTCCCGCACTAATATATCAGCTCAAGTCTTTCAATGAATAACGAAAAGTATCAAACTAGTTTGGTACGCGGTGTACATCGCTATAAAAAAGTCGTTTGAATAATTTCGCTTCATGTGATATTCTTAGCTGGAATGGTTTCTCGAATATAAAGGTTTGTCAAAGCCTAGTTTTAGAAGCAGTAGCCAATTGCTATATAACATTCCATGCCGAGGACTGGCAATTGTCACAGAAAAATGCAAGTTTGCTAGCATAGTTTGATAAGGCCAAAAAAAAATTGTTTGCTTGTCCACAACGATTTTAAAAAATTGGGTCGGTCGGGAAAAGTTTTTTTTCCTTTTCTATTTTCCCCATCTCCCAACGCAAACCGTACCTGCCGCTGCAAATGTATTCAACGCTCCAAATCTCGGTTTGCTTGGATCTGTGGTTGACTATGGGCCAGTTTCAGATGCTCAACGTATCTGCCCTTCAAGTGAAGACCGGCACTTCAAAGTGAAGTGATTCGTACAGTTCTTGTAAATTTGTTTGATCACGATTGAAGCTGCCGATCTTCGACAGTATAGTTTTTGCTCCATATGTGACCAGGATCGCCAACGAAATCATGTCCGGTGGACGTCGCCATAATTGGAATCAACTAAAACCCCGGGTGATTTGCGAGAATATAATTGTGCCCGTCCAAACATGTTCAAGTAAATAATTTTGCTATTTTCACAAATATATACAAAAGTAGTCATTTGTAAAATGATATTAAGGAATGAACAGCTTCATTCACTACTGGTTTATCGGTTTACTTTTTTTGTTACACGGCGAATTTTACACGCGATTATTGTGGATTTTCGTACATTGATACACGTTAAGCCGACTCAGAGATTTCTGAGGAGGGCGCCCTCAATTTTCCAAAAAATCGTGGTTTTTTGCATGGTACATATGCTTTGTCCATATACTATCACTGTGTGAATTGCTAAGCTTCAATCGCTTCTCTTCCTAGAGAAAATCATAACTTGTTTATAAAATTCCGGATCCGGAATTTTGGTTATACACAGTACTATGGGGACGTAGACTACACATAAAATTTTCGCATCAAAACGGAAAAATCTGATTCATCACAATTTCGGAATTGTGCATTTTTATGTACTAATCTTTTACTATTTTTCATTATTACACAAAAAATAATATTTCGAAATCTCGAGTCAGACTTTAAATAAATCTCATTCTGAATGCGCGGTTGTGTGTGTTTTCCCAACGGCCATTCGAAAGTCTGAGAAATGTGGCGCTGGGAGGGGAACATTCTCAGTTGAGGGCATCGGAACAGAAAATTGTAAGCTTTTCTCTTCATGTTGCCATTTTTCCGACGGGTAGTTTTGTCAATTTCGGGGTAAAATTGAAAAAAAAAAAAAAACTTTTTGAAAAAAAAAGTTTTACAGTCTCAAAGCAAATGACGGTCGGTCGGCAGTGGACAAGCAAACAATTTTTTATTTTTATAGTTTGGTTTTTTGTTTTTGTGAAGTTTTCCATTTTATTATTTTCATCTAGCTGGAATTCAATGCCGCAGTACTGGCAATTGTATGAACAGCTCAAGTGCTTCCTGGAATACTGAAAGTTTGCTAGTAAGATTTTGAAAGCGGTGGTCATTAACGTTAAAAATATCCAATAGTACCATTTCGTTTTAAACTGATATTCTAGCTGGAATTCCCAGCCAAAATACTGCCAACTATATGAATCCACTCAATTGAGTGATAGTTTTCTGTCATAGTTCAATAAGCGTGGACAAACGCTATAACTCATTTGGGCTTTTATTGATTATTCCTAATCAACAGAATTGAGTGCCCTATTCTTCACCACTGTAGGTGGGCTGTGAAGTCCGGAGGAATATATCTCCTGCCACGCCGATTACAGCAATTGTATGAAAATCATGACGGTGGCTCCTGGAATACTGAAAGTTTGCCAGTATAGTTTGATTAAGGGCAGTGGTCGGTAATTTTTAAAAGTGCCCATTTATACCATTTTCGCTTTTACCTGACATTCCTATCTGGAATTCTATGCCTAAGTCATGAAAATTGTATGAATCAGCTGGAATACTGCTGGCATATTTTGATAAACAGTTTAATAGCTTTATAAAATGTTCATTTTAGTAACCATTTTTTGTTGCATAGTTTTACGTAATGGACAATTGTTTTATATAAAAAGAAACTTTAAACCATTTTTCTTTGATATCTCAAGAAGAATTCTAGGTTCAAAGTGAAATTAAAACCGTAACTACATGCACTAACCGGTATTAGTTACTTATGATAAGAAACACTCTGTAATTTGCCATACTTTACTAGCCACTTTGTAAAACAAATGCAACTATCAGGCTTTAGCTACAATTTACTAGAAAATCATTACTTACTGTAAACTAATAATTTTTCTGCTACCACAGAATTGGGGCGGATAGTATGCGCATTTTTTCTGTGATTTGTATCCCTGTAAAAATTCACCGGATAAGACTTTTTTAACCTTCAACTCGTTAACTTTTCTAATTTACACAAAAGGTATAGGAGGCGTTGAACAAGATTAACACTAAAAGACAGGTTTTAGTGTTAATCCTCGGTTAACGCGTCCGTGTTTGTGTGTAAAATATAATAAATATTAACGCATTGAAATGTTGAAGTGTTATCCGTTGACTTTTACTGTATTTGGCTGCCATTTTGGATGACATCTTAAGTGTTTTTTTTTAATTGAAACCAAAAAGAAAAACCAATTTAAAATTCTTTTTAAAAAAAATCCATTATTTATTTTGATTGGGAAAATCAGATATGGGTATTACTTCTATTATAAGAAAGGCAAATTGAATGTTACAACCATTTCTATAATTTTACCATTTTGGCAGCCATTTGGACGCCATCGTGATTTGTTTTGTTTAATATCTCAATTGTGTAATAGGACCATAAAACGAAGCAGAAAGTTTGTTGGTATAGTCATGGGGTACACGGACTCCGTAGATAAGCGACTATATCACAATGCTTACCTATAACCCACGTCAAGAATTGTAGACTGACATCCCCACCACAAACTCCCACTATTTTTACTGATGAAATTAATTAGTTGTCACGGTGATTGATCAGCTGATCCAAAATCGTACACTGCTTCCCATAATTTCTTGGAGAACTTTGAAAACTTAGCACTAAGGTCGTGTAGTCAAGTGTATAGTACTCAAGTGCATTTAAGCTTATAAAGAAAAGTGCAAAATCTGCTTTAGGTAAGGGTAGTGATAGGCTAAATTTAGTCGGGAAATACCAAAGAAAGACAACTGTGGGGTTTCGAGGTATACATGAACATCCAAGTATATCATGAAATAATATGTTCTTCAAATTAAGTTTAATTTGATATGCTTAAAAATAAAAGTTTAATAAAAAAAGAAAAATTAAAAAAAAACCTTTTTTCCCCCCAAATAGGGTGAGTTTTAGCCCAAATTACCCCATTCCAATCTCATTCTTCATTTTGTCGATAATCCAATGAGCCCAAGTATCATTTAACATGTTATACCAAAATCATCTTTCTAGCATAAAAGGTAGTCTTTTTACAAGGAAAATACCATTTTTGGGTGTTTTATTAAAAAAACATGACTGTTCGTAAAAAATCTAATTTTCACCTCAAGCACGGACGGCGCTGCTGCAACTAAGACCTTGATTTTCGGATTCAGCACCCAATTTTGAGCAAGACTGACCCTCTCAACCTTTTTACATCAGACAGTGCATTAAACGATGCTATGCAAACGGACTAAAAGCTGTCTGTCTCAAATAAGACTTTTAGAATCACAACTGGGAACCCCCTTTTTTTAAATTTCAGACAGTCCACAGGCATAATGTCATGCATTACGTAAGCATTTAAGAGAGCACACCAAACATGCTCTACTCTCAACTGCGTAATTGTAACTCAGCTATAACTATATAGCTTAAAACTTTTTTATCAAGGAAAACATTCAGTAATTTACAGACAAAATCAAAAGCTAAACAGTCATGACTGTTAAAGCAATATTTAAAGCGCACATTTCACATACATATTTTAAATTGGAACGCAATTGATAGTCTAAGCCATTGGAGAATAGAGATGTATTTTTAACATATAAAAATACATAAATCCCCCCCAAACAGATAGGGACATTAATAAGACGGCTAAAAAAAAAAAAATAAAAAAAAGACATCCAGGTACTTGTAGGCCAACTTTAAGCTTGCTGTAACTTTAATCAACAAAACAGGCCTATGTCTATACAGAATACCATAGAATCGTCTCATTGATATTAAAACCACAAAGGTCAGAAAAGGCAGACCGGTTTTAAAGCAGGTTTCATGCCTGGGAATCAGCCCGGTGTGTTTTTCTTGTGTTACACGCCATTACTGCGTCGTCTGCTTAATTAGTGTCGGCCGGGACTACGGCGTACGGTATTTACGTATCGCCTGTTTCTAAAATTGAAAACGTAAATTGAAACCAGCATTTGAAAATTCTCAAGACTGGAAAAATACCGAAATGCATTGTGGGAAAAGGGATGCGGCCCGTAGCGATTGCGTGTTCACTTTTCCGTGTTTGCGAGCACCGAAGTACCCTACAAAAACGTTCAATTTTCTCGCTAAGTTCTATAGGTTCAGACCCAATTACGGTACATATTTAAAACAAAACATAGTAACGGACCCTCTGATGCAATAATCTCCATTGAACCCCTTCGTTTTTCGGAGATATTTGAGATTTAGTTTCATTTGCATGCATTCGCTATGACGGACTGATAACGTTAATCTCTCGCGCAGTACTAATTTAGATAATATTTTTCGGAGTCTGTGACACAGACTACACACTTTCCGCACCGCCGTAGCCGGCGACATTAATTATAAAAATCGTTCTGTTTACCCATGGGCGCTGATTTGGTCTTAAACATTTCAGTTGAGGGGTAATGTATATAAAATCTTTACAACCAAGCAAAAATATCAATATCGTGAGGGCGCACTATTTTTAAAATGTGTCAGTGTCACATTTTTAATGTAACTGACGCAGAGACTGCCATAGTAAATGTACGTAGCAGTTCCCGTAATTACCGTTTGAAAATCCCCAATGCCCAAATCGAGCAGGTCGTGTCCTATCCCCTGGAATCAGGTGCGATATGAATGATCCGATTGATAATACACTCTACAGATGGCGTGTTTACAATTACTAATACGGAATTTTTGCATCTTTTGCATTTTTGCAAACACTAGATGGCAGCATTATATCGAGCCATCCTGCCAGTCCAATGACCTCTACATATTAGATAAAGGTCTCTAAACAGACCATTCGCGAATATAATGGTTGTCTAGAGATGTGTTGAGCTTGCTAGTTTCTGACCATGTCGAGCCGCATGTCATATTCGCGGAGTTTTTTTTAAACGCTTCTATCTTTAACGTAAAACGTCGGCAAAGGATCAATGGAATTTTTATATCAAATTCCGGGCACCATTTTTATGTCGCATCTAAAGGACCCTCGTTCCCCGTGTGTCCACCCCCCCTGTGACCGAGCCCCGATTCGCGGAGCGCGCTAACGCACTCGGTGGCTCGCAGTTGGAGAACGAGGGTCCTTCTAGACAGGACTACAAACATTTTGGATAACTATCGGTCATTTAACGTTAAAAGGAAACTACAGAACATAGCCTAATCCTTTTCTTTAAATAAACGCACATAATGCACTTCCTATCTTCTCATGTCTACGAGTCTATCACCTATAGATAATCCAAGGGGTAATCTACCGGGGTTGCGGTTTGGCATGCAGCTGGAGGTATTGTATACTCCACCTATTGAACACTAAAACCCAAAAGGAATCTTGTGTTCGCGTCGTCGGCTTTAAACCAATTCGGGAAACAATGCATACAACAACATGCTGGCTGGTGCACATATTCCAACACAGATGTTTTCTATATTCTAAAAAATTCCTTTAACTTAATTACAAGGTGTATGCCCTTGTTTCCCGCCATATTCCAGCGAAAAGCACTTCCTGTTGTTTCAACTCTTCACTCGGCGACTCAGAACCCGCTATCAATGTGTAGAGGTCATGATTGAAAGTAAGGCTAACCGACATTATGACACCAAGGTACTTCGTGTTGGGTCGTGTGACGTAAAAGACGTTTTGGTGAGTAATCATTACTTATATTCGTGTCATTTTCCTTTGTGTTGACTGCTTGCAGATTTTGTTCAATCTGGTGTTTGGAGATTTATTAAATGCAGTTGCCTTGTATATTTTCTCTCTTCGTGAGAAAAAGGCCGTTTTTTTTTATGGCTTTAAAGGAAACCCGTATAACAAATAATATTATACAATATACTCCGGTGAAAATATTATTGACACAATATGAGTGGGTTTCATTCATCGAAAAACAAGAACTCTACTAACCATAAAAATGAATAACACATTTTGTCTGAACCCTGCGCTATGAAATTGGCCTAGTGTATATGGATATGTATACGTGTATGCGATACGGTCGGCACAGAGCCGTCATAAACACTCAATGTGATGCTGGGTTGTATAATGACTAGTATTTCCTATGGCATGTATAACGTAACGTGCCGGCCGTATCGCATTACACGTTACACACTAGCGCAATTTTTTAATAGGCACATGGTCAGACTAGATTGTTTTAATTCCTTGTTAGGTATCTAATTCATGCTTTCGTGAGCCCCTCAAGATGTAGTCAATACTTATTTTATAGAGTATATTGGAATAATATTAAATATGTTCACGTTCTCCGTTAACTCGGATCCGGATAGTGACATCGATTTCTATTGTAGTCATTGGGTAAAACATACCACCCCCCTCAGATAGGAACGTTCGACCCGCCCGCCCCCAAAACTTAATGAACTGACGGAATCAGAAAAAATCCTTCTATATAGCTAGATCAGAGAAGATGGAAGCTATATACGCATACGTACTTGCTTGCTCACGATCTGGCCATCTTTTCCAAGGATTAAAATATCAGTGGCAAACTTTCATTAAAATGTGTTTTCATTCAGAGCTAATTGTTTGAAATCTTTTCATAGTTTTCGGTCACACTTGTTTTGATTATTTAATCTTTGGAATAGAGATATAGATAACGGTAAACGACGTGAAATGTATAAAATGAAGTGCTTGTCGGTGCTTCTGGTAATAGTAAGCATACTGAAAGCCGAAATTGGTAAGTGTTAGTTCACATGCTTTTCTCTTATAATTTAATTATTCTTAAGGACAAGCAACAACAATACCAGCGCAGCATTTATTCGTCCCAGATAAAAAAAAAATGATTCTGATATGAACAGTGCACGTGTAGTAGTTGGCGGATTTCAGATTTCAGGCCAGTGTCTTCATGAAATGCAGTGTCCCTTCAGTCCGTTTGCCTGAGTATCCTACCTTTTTGTGCTACTAGAGGGGCTTTTTCAAGATGGCTGCCAAAATTATATATAATAATAATCATGATAATCAAATACAATATAAATCAAAGTGAAGATGTTTGAAGGTAATTTGTTATACTTTCAAGGATGCTGAACAAGATTTTTTTGCTCCAACCTTTGGCAAATGTGGGATAATATACTCTCCCCCGGTGGCGTTTTTTTTCCCAAAATGGCCACCAAATTTAGTACCAAAATATTAAAGCTTATGATGGTGAAAATGAAATTAATTTGAGTATTTCTTAATGCTAATTAAATCTATTCCTAGAGTTAGGATTTATGGTAAGGACCATCTGAAGACGCTTTTTCAAAGTGGCTGTCAAAATTCCATAGATAGGATTTTTGGGACTGTTATCGATTAATAATAATCAAATACAACTCAAAGTGAAGGTTTTTAAGGTATTTGTTTATACTTTAAAGGATGCAGCCATTTTGAAATCCTCATTCTAGTAGGGCTTATCCAAAACTCGCAATAACTGGAATAACATCACAAAATTGTTTCCATTAATTATATATGCTAAAAATAAACGATTTAATGTTTTTACTTTCAGATGGCTGTTTTCAGCTTTAATATGCGATTTGACGGTTAGTTTGAAAAAAAAACACCCTCCAGCCAGATTTCCCCGCATTTCCCAAAGGTTGGACCAAAACACACTTGTTCAGCAACGTAACCTTTAAGAAATACCTTCAAACATCTTCACTTCGATTTATATTTGTATTTGATTATAATTAACTGATAACAGAATGCACTGCACTAAATTCGGATATGCAAACTTAACTTTGAAATATAAGAATACTGTAGCCAAGATCAGTAAGCAACTTTCTGTACACTAAACCCTTTGTCGTGGCAAATACGACAGAAAAAAAATCTGAGGAAGTAAGCGGTGTAAGATCATCCATTTTGTACAGATACATTACTCATTATATTCTATTCAGTCAAAATCAGCAACCTGGAAACTGGTTCACTTTGAATTTTGGGTCACTTTTTATTACGTTCTATGCGATAAACAAAAGTTGTTGAACTATGGACAGACGAATTATATATATTCTTCTCATTCAATATCAGCGACCTGGAAACTTACTCTTTACGAAGTTTGGGTCACTTACACCGCATAATTTACTCTCTGTGCCGATAACAAAAATATTGTGGAACTACAAAGTGTGTTAAAAATGCAAGATTCATAAATTTAATTTTTTTGAAATGTAAAAAAATATGTTGAAGGAAACATGATATAATAATACATTGGGGGAAAAACCAAGGAAAAACAATTTAGATACTGTAAGATTAAATTGCTGTAAGTCTATGTGGCATTAAAATCCGTTTAATTTCCAAAGAAACCGATGATGTGGCTAGTGAGAACTTGTAAGTAGTTGCAGAGTTGTTATACCTCCGCTTTTCATATGTGCATAAATTGTGCACTTGGTGATAAAAGCATGACATTTGGCACACAGTTTGGGCATGTTCTAATCTATAGATTGGCTATAGGGGAATCGCAGATTTTTCGTGTACTAAAAAAACAGATTTCCAAAATGGCCGCCATTTCTAGCATTTTAGCTCTTTTCATGGACTAAATGCATTTTTTTGTTTTGGGCTACCAAAACATGATCTGTAACCCACAGTAATGCCTAAAATAGAAATTTATTTATGGGTTACTATTACTAAGTTGTTTCTGTAACAGAAATGGTGACCATTTTCCAAAATGGCGTTCTTTTTTCCAATGGCTGCCAATTCCCTTATTTTACCAATTTCTATCGACTTATTATGCATATTTTTTTCTACCAAACCATATTTTTGTCATGCAGCAATGTCAAAATAAAACCTGTAAATAGGCAATCAATACAAATTTGTTTGATGCTACTAATGGCAGACATTTATGTTACACAGCAATGCCAAATATATACAACCTGAAATAGGAAAATCAACACAAGTGGCAGACATTAAAAAATAGTCACCATTGCTTGTTTTACTTTTGCCTTATACTCAAGACATATTTAAGAATGGCTTTTCATAACATTGTGAACATTTTTCAA